>PVIU01003685.1:0-139999 GCA_004026605.1 Ondatra zibethicus
GAGTGAGGTAACCCAAACCCAAAAAGACGATTATGGTATGTACTCACTCATTAGTGGACCCTAGCCATAAAACAAAGGACACTAAGCTTATAGCTCACAAGCCCAGAGAAGCCAAATAGCAAGGTGAACCCAAAGAAAATCATATATAGATCCTCTTGGAAATTGGAAGCAAACAAGATTGCCAGGCAAAAGTTGGGAAAACGGGGGTGGGGATAGAGGTGGGGGTAGGGGGTTGGGCAAAGGGAGAGAGGGAAGGAGAAGGGAGAAGGGAAGGACTGGGGAGAGCTTCGGGGAGTGGGAGGGTGGAGATGGAGGAAAGGTGGATATTGGAGAAGGGAATAAGATATCTACATTATTGGAGTCATTTTAGGAATGGCAAGATACTGGACTCTAGAGGGGATCCCAGGTCTCCACAGGGATGTCCCAACTAGGTCCTTGGGCAGCAGAGGAGAGGGTTCCAGAACTAGCATTGTCCCATAGTCACACTGATGAATATCTTGATCACCACCATAGAAATTTCGTCTGATGGAGATAGAGAAAGAGACCCACATTCACATCAGAGCAATGGATTGAGCTCCCAAGGTCCAGTCGAAGAGCAGAAGGTAGGAGAAGATGAGCAAGGAAGTTAGGATCCTGAGAGGCTGGACCACCCACTGAGACAGTGTGCCTGATCTAATGGGAGCTCACCAAATCCAGCTGAACCGGGACTGAACGAGCATATGATCGAACTGGACTCTCTAAATGTGGCTGCCAATGAGGACAGACTGAGAAGCCATCAACAATGACGCTAGGACCTATCTCTTCTGCATGTATTATCTTTTTGGGAACCTAGTCTATTTGGATGCACACCTTCCTAGGCCGGGATGGAGAGGGGAGGGCCTTGGATTTCCCACAGGGCAGGGCACCTTTAAGGAAGCAGCGGGAGGGAGGAGGGGGGAGCGGGAGGGGACTGGGAGAAGGGGAGGAAATTTAAATTTTTTTTGAATGGAAAAAAATAAAAGAATATGGAAAAAAATTAGTAAAAGATATAGGTTAATTAAAGTTATAAGAAGTAGATAGGAACAAGCCTAAGCTAAGGTCAAGCTTTTCAATTAGTAATTAATAATAAGTCTTAAGGGATTTTTGTTTTGTTTTGTTTTGGTGAGCTGGGAGCCCAAGGAAAAATCTGTTTACACACAACATTAAAATTCAGCTCCAATTAAGATGAAACATAACCAGATGTGTTAAGTCTTATTAGCAAGGACCTAGATATAATGAGGGATGGAACCCTGTTCTCCAGTACTTCCAGAGTCAGAAACGCCTTGTTAATAAATAGCACGGAGCAGATAGGTAAGAGACATTTTGTTTAATGTTTTATAAAACTTGCCATGTTTGGTTTTCAATACCAGTCCTAAATCTTATTATAGTGATGAGTTTATCTTTAGTCTGTTTATGAAAAGAACAATTATAGAAAGGAAAGTATTTCCTATAATGATAAATATTTCCCTTAATAGTCTCAGAAGTTAGCAATATATAATCATAAACACACTACACGTATTTATGTATATATACACTGTGTTCATTATTACAAATTTATGATTATTTGGATGTGATTCACTGACTTAGATGTTCCTAAAAGTATTTTAATTCAGTAGAAGAGATTCTGTGAGTCTTATTGGAATTAGAAAGACTTTCCAAACCTTTCTTTGTTGTAAACACTTTTTATAAGAAGAGTAAATACATGACTCTAGTAGGTTAATTTTAAAGCATGATGCAGACTCTAAATTTCCTATGACAATTCTGTAATAGAATCTTTAAGTACAATGAGAATATATTGATAGTGTTCTATGGGCCTAACTGAAGTGATAAAGTGGCAAAATTGGTACCTTTGGTGGGCCCTGCCAAGGTGAACCCTAAGAGATTAGGGTGTGCAACAGCTCTGATGCTGTCTAACCCTAACCCTAACCTAACCCCTCGGTTTGAAGCAAAACACCCTCTGGGAGCGAGGGCATGAGAGAGATAGAAATGGACAGACACCAGGGAACAGAGGGAAGGAATGAGAGTTGGAGAGAGAGAGAGAGAGAGAGAGAGAGAGAGAGAGTTGATCAGGGGTGGGTCAGGCCTTTAAGGGGCACATGTAACTGGTACAACTTAATGCAGGGCACCTAGCTGGTAAGGATGTAAACAGCTAACCCCCTTCACCCCAATGAAAGGCAGACCTGTCAGGTGCCAAACCCACAGCACCCACTAATTGGTCTAAATGGATTATAATGTTTTTAAAGGACATCAAGTTTGAAAGGGCTTTGATGGAGATTTGGTTAGTGTTGGAACAGGGAAATAGCAGGTGAATATGATCATGTTTCAATGTATACATGTGTGATATTCTCAAGAAACAAGAAGATTAAAGTTAAAAGAATATTTTCTACTAGTTCATTTGTTTTAAAGGTAGCATCTCTCTTTGAAGTAGCTTATTTTCTCTTTCATTTTTAAAGTTAGCATTCAAAGTAATGAGTTCCTTTATAACAATCTCAAACACATATGTCTACACACTTTCTGAGCTTTTCCCCCCACTAACCCTTCCCATTCCTCTTGCTCCTTCATTCTGGCCCCTGCTTTTTAATCAAAAATAACCCTTTCTCTTTTCTTCTTTCATGCATCTGTACGCTGCCCTCTCTTACCTTAAGAGCTCCCCTCAAGCTAAAATCATCAGACAAAATTTATCAGTATTAACCTACTTTCAAAAATAAATCCCATGTTTATGAAATGAATTTTTGTTTTTGAAATCCTTAAAGATTTCAACTTGAAAGCAGGTCAGACAAAATTGTAAGGACAGTAATTCAGAAGATGTTTCCCTGCTTAATTTCTCACTACAATGAGATTAATTTTCATTTGAGGCTTTGTCAAATGGGTTTAACTATAGCCACCATCTCTGTAAATGTACTGAGCCCTTATTTAATTGCTCTCCTGTATGTCAACTATATAAAATAAATGCTTTACTAAATGTATAAATTGTGTGCAAAGTAAAGGGAGATTATTTTCTTTGCTTTATGTTTTAGAAAAAAATGGCCAAAACCCACTCTAAAATGGGTAATAATACACTAAATTTAAGGAGTTTAGATAATTAAGCCGGGATGAATACAGTTAAAACTTTGAGTTACCTGGTTCTTGCTAAATGGCATGGGAAAGAGTGCTTACAGAATGCCACATGAACAAGCTATAAAGTGTAAGATGCAGTTAAAACCATTCAAAAGAAAATTGTTTGGTGTAATCCAGCTGGCAAGTGCAAATTTGGACTAAACTGCTTACATATGTATGACAATCTGCCAGTATCCTGAGGGGGTCACTCCTTTTGGGACATTAGTGCCACTGCAGTTGGTACAACATATCCTAACAGGGTGTAATTGAAGTCACTACCCCTTATCTAAGAAAAAAATTTTCCATATCAGAAAGCCATAAGTCAATGTAGGAATGGGCAAAAGTAGAATTCATTAAAAGGAACCAAAGAAATATAAAATACCCTCTATGGGGTCTTAAATGAGCAACTACAACATTAGTAATAATTATAGTTTCTATTCTGTCAGTTTAACTCAGTAAGATCATAAATGATTTACTTAGGCCTGTGTAAATGACTCTTATTTCTGCCATGGACGATTGTCCCCAACCTTTTAGGTGCTGATTCTGCATGATGAGCTTTGCTTGCCATTCTTTCTTTTACATCCTGATATTTAGAGTTATTTACATCTAAATAATTTATATTCATTCATAGTATTTGTTATGATTTATGCTAGAAACATACATATATGAGATAAATATAACCACAACAGCATTGAATAAGGAAGGGTGAAGGGGAAAATTCTAATGCTTTGTTCTAGAAAGCTACTGAAAGTGGATGTTAGGCAGCTGCAATCTTCAGTGGCGTCGATGCAGAGTGAAGGGCTGTCTGTTCAGTCGGTCTTCTCATGCAGAGGGTGTCTAGTGGGTCTTCTCAAGAAGAGACCCACCTATGGGATCCTTTCAAGCAGAGCTGTCTGGCGTTCTTTCAGTGTTACAACATTAAGGATTTTTTGGAGTTCTGAAATTTAGCAATAGGCTACAAATCCAGAGAGCTACTGTCTTTTTCTAGTCCGTATCTTATCACCCTCTAACAGGAGACCAACTCCACTCAACCATAGTATTCCCTGCTTTGTTCTTAGATGTCTGGGGTCTGCCCTGACTAGTACCTGAGGGATCTCTCTCTCTTGGGCTTTTGGGCTCCCCACTGTGACCCAGCAACATCCAAGCTCTCTGCAGCCATGACTGTGAGCAGTGTTGTAAGAAAACAACCATAACCACTACTCTATGTCCACTTCTTAGCAACAATTTCAAACTTCTCTTTCTGCCTGCTCCCCAGACAGAGCAAAACAGTGCTGCTGGGAACTTGGCAGATACAGCTCACACTCAGCTTATTATTGACCTGTTTTCACTTATTAAACCCCTTGGCTGCTTCTTGTACCTTTCCCTACTATGTGTGGTCTGCACAGACTTGAGAGGGCTTTAAGGGTGTCAAGAGTTAGTGCATCCACACAATCACCACTTAGCTCCTTGAGTGCTGCCAGAAGTAGTCCCTTAGTTTGATAGATACTCTGCAATCTTTTATTTTTTTTAAGCTGGCATGAATGAGCTTAAATTGTAGCTTTTTTATGGAGACTTTGGATTTCCAGGGATAGACAAAGATTTTACCTCCATGAGGCCACCAAGTGCACTGTCCTTTATATTTTTCAAAAACATGTATTAGTTTACTTTTTAAATATCTTATTTTTTCAAAAATGTATCAATATATTTCTTCAAACTTGAAATGCATTATTCTGAAATTTGTGTTGTAGGACTTTTCAAAATTATAATATGGAAGGACAATTTTAAGCCTAGATTGGCAACTCTGGCTCTCAGAGTCTATATGCTTTTCTTACAAAAATGGCTTTTCATACATACTCTGGGGTTTTATTAGGAAAAAGATTTTACTATAATTTTACTGTGGTTAACTGCTGGGAAAAGCTATCTCAGAGGGAAACATTTATGCAATGTATTTATTTCTCGCGAAACTATGTCACACAGCAAAACGATTCATACGAACCATCTCATATCTAAATTGGGAATATTCAGAAAACCAATTCTTTCTCTCAAAGCACAAAAAGGAAGTCTAAATATAAAGTTTATGATTGGGCTTTCAAGTTCTGGGACCACAAGGGAAAGGAAATTAAAACTGGCAATTTAACCCAAAGAGTGACAGCGAAGGGAGAGATGAGCTATAGAGTAACTGCTGCCATGTGTCTCACATGACCACTGCAGAGGCCGGGCCAACCTGGTGGCTTATCGTGTTTCCTTGAATGGGAAGGGAGGAAAGACTTGTGACTCTCAGTAACTATAGAGAAACACAAAAGTGTTTTCATTTGACAACTGATGACAGGATCCAGGCTGAACTGCTTTTCAATAATTGTCTAAATAGGATAGAGTGGATACCTTTTTCCCAGTGGATAAATGTACTTGTTGCCAAACCTGATGACCTGATTTCCAGGTCCTAGATTTTTAGAAAGAGGGAATCAATTCCACAAAGTTGCCCTCTGACTCTCTTGAAAGCCATGTGACAAAACACTTAAACAATAGAAAAAAATCTATGTAATGAAAGAGAAAACAAACCACCCTGGCTGAGCTCTGTTATTTCTTTCTAACCTGTCATGTAAGGAAACATGCAAAGATTAAAGTCAAGAAAGGATTTTTAAAAAATATTTTCTTCTAGTTCTCATATTGATATGAAATACAATTCTGAAAAAATTAGCATTTTAGAATATATTTAGGTTCTTTCTGTAAATGACCTTCCTTTCAATATGGTAAAGGAGCAGCTGTTAAACTTTACAATAAAATGTCTGTTTTAATGTAAAAAATGAGAAATAGTAAATCATACATTGTCACATCTGTTTGACAGTTTATATGAGAAATTAATTTTCACCATAAATTTATATATATGAAGACTATGAGTTAAGAGTAAATTAAAGTTATCAAACTATTTATTAAAATGTGTTCCAACCATGTGTTGCTTACATGTTATTTATAGAAGGGAGAATGAAAGGCCTTGAATGAAACATTTAGTAATGGTGATATGAAATTAAATGTTAGAGAAAAGGCACAAATATACAATATTCATAAAGACATTGAACACAAAACGCTTAGCAGAATGTTTATATAATTGTCCCCATTGAGATACCTCTTATGCTGTTATGTTACAGCATGAAAATCTTAAAAATTCACCTAGCATCTCCATTTTAAAATGCCTGCATTACTACTTAAGCAACATGAATTTTAGCTTTTTTCCATTTCTTTGTTCCCACAGTCCTCTAGATGGAAACATTTTACATCCCATCAACCTTTCATTCTTCTTGACTTTACTACTGCTGTCTCAGGAATCCATCAGGAAATAAGATACCTGACTAAATAAAGCTCATTTCATTTTTCTCAGATGTAATACACACTATGCAATTCAAACAATGAAGAACCAGTATTAAGAACTGAGTGAAAGATGACATTTTCTCTAATATCTCATACATACCAAAGCTAGAGTCTTCAAAGTAACAGTTACACTTGACTTATCCTTAACCGGTCCTTGGAGTCGCAGTTTCTGACTCCAAGCTCTATCTACAAATGTCCCTCTTCACACTCACTTCCACAGCAGAACTGGTCTAGGATTCTCGCTCCCACCACTCCCTCACAGATGTGGCCTCTATAAGACCATCAGGCAGTATCATTACATCTAAACTGTGTGTGTGTGTGTGTATACATATATATATATATATATATATATATATATATATATATATATATATATAAAAAACAAAGATCTTTAATCCAGTAGAACTGTCCACACTTCTCTCAAAAAGACTAATGTGTATATTACCACACCATATCATATCACCAAGTTCTAAGGCAAATTTGAAATCAATAGCACATGCTACGGTAAAGAATTTTTTTTTGAACTATATATTTTTTCCACTCCCCTCCCTTCTTCTCCCCTCCCCTCCTACCCTTTCCCATGATCCCCATACTCCCAATTTACTAAGGAGATCTTGTCTTTTTCTACTTCTCATGTAGATTATATCCATGTATTTCTCTCTTAGGGTCCTCTTTGTTGTCTAGGTTCTCTAGAAATGTGACTTGTAGGCTGGTTTTTCTTTGTTTTATGTCAAAAAGCCACTTATGAGTGAAGAACAAGCTATGTCTTCAAAAGATATCCCTGTAGCTTATCTCCAAAAACTTCTTCTCAATCTATCTTTTCAACTATTCGAGGGACCAAGAGTTAAACATAACTACTTGAGGTAGAAAGGCCATTAATAGGAGAATGATGAGTCCAGTATTCATCACAAAGTGTTAGACGTAAGAAACTTTGTCTGGACTAGGCCACCACCAGCTGGTTACCATGGAGTGACACAGTTCATGCCATGTGGTATGGACGGACAGGCCTTCTGAATTTCGCTGAAATTCCCATGTGAAGAATGAGCTGTGACAAGATGGCTGGTGTTTTTTGTGGGTATATTTTTCTTAGGTAAATACCATGTATCATATTTGACCAAAACAAATCTGACTATATTATATAACATAGGAACTGTCTATGCAGTTCCAGTGTTGACACTTGTCTAGCTTGTACATGGCTCCTGGTCCAATCCCCAGAACACACACACACTGTGGATTGTTTCATGCTGCAAAAACAAGAAATTTAGTAGATTCTTTTATTTAATTCATTTATTATATGTGTCTTTTGCATCATATATCTTGATCCCATTCATTTCCCCGTCCCTTTGTATCTGCTCTCCACCCCTGCACATCCCCAAATAAAACAAAATATAAGAGAAAATAAAATAAAAATGCAAAAACTTTAAAATCTCATCATGGAGGCTGCAGTGTCAAGCCTTGAATCCTCTGTCTATATATCTTTCCATACAAGTGGTCATTGC
Organism: Ondatra zibethicus; assembly: GCA_004026605.1. NCBI lineage: Eukaryota > Metazoa > Chordata > Mammalia > Rodentia > Cricetidae > Ondatra > Ondatra zibethicus. The sequence continues at coordinate 7,959 of PVIU01003685.1, forward strand.
AAAGAATCATTGGTCTGATTCAAGGCCTCTGGTTTCTACTACCCTATCAATGCTGGGTCCTTGCTGGGCTCCTCCTGGATCCTGTTGTTTCCTTGTGCTGTAGAGATTCTGAAGCTTTGGATCTGCAGGTCACATCCCTCCCTTCATGTGCTCAAGCAGACCATAGATGGGGTGGATGATAGGTCTGGGTCTGGGTGGCCCGGAAATAAAATTGCAGTCTCTGTTTATAACCAAGTCAGCATGAAGAAGTAAAACTAGATTGTCTGGCAATGTGATTAATGTAAACACTGTTGACAGGGTCTGGGGAACACGAGAGCAGAAGAAAAATGGAATCATGCACTACAGAGATGGTATCTAGAAAAACTACCATGGGACTAAGGAACTTCAAGGCCATTTGAAACACTGTGATATTGCAAGTGCACGTGCATTTCAGGCCTGGTGTTGGTGATGGGAGCAATATCCAGGATAATATAAAATAAGGTTATATATCTTGAAGGGAAATGTAAAAGGATCTACAAAATAAAATTAATTCAACTTCTGCTGCCCATAATACACTTTAAAAGGAATATATCCAGAAAAGAATTTATTTAGCAATCCACAGACCAATCAAGATGGCCTGTGTAGAGACTGAAGTGCCTCAACCCATCTGCTGATGATATTTATTGCTTTTGGCACTTTCTACATATTTACCGAGGCTATGTGAAAAGAAAGCAGTGCTTCTTATTTCTAGAACAAAAACAGATGGTGCTCCAGCAGGTAATAATTTAATTAAGTGGCTCCTAAAGATTGAAAAAACTGCTCCAAAGAAAAGAAAATATTTTTAGGGTTTTTTTAATAGAGAGGAAAAACAAATCAAGTTTGACCTTTAAGGCAGTAAAATTAAGGTTTAGTAATGTCCTCTTCTTAGCAAAATTTTCTCCCCTTCTTTTCCAAACTGGAGGCAAATATAGGTATCGCTATTAGCCAAGTCTTGTTTGTTAGCTATAGTATATAATTTCAAACCAAGGGAATTGGTAAAGTTGAATTCAAATATGGTCATAAATCAACTAATTTTATGAAAGACAATTCGGGTTACAACGTAATTCTGAAAGACAACAGAAAACAAACGAAGAACTTGAATATGGGACATAGTCTCTAAAATCTGTATCTTATTGCAGTTAAATCCATGAAACCATTTTAAAGCACATGAATTAAAACTTTCATTAGTGGTAGAAAACATAATATTTTTTCAACTTTAGACAGTAACTATCGTGCCCTTGAGTTTGCAGCAGTAAGATTATGGATCATTATACTGCCGCTCATGACTCTGACTTTAGGCGAGGAAATTGATCTTTCTATATTCTTTTTCCAACTCATACAAATGAACTCAAGTACAGTAAATGATTATAGCTACTGGGACAAAATGAGACTTTCTTATATCAGTTTCCATCACTTAACATAATCCTTAAGATACAGAAAATATTCCACAAATGTTTTCTAGTCACCACAGCCCCTTAATATTTAGCAATGCTACATATATAATTATAGCTATTAAAATTCAAACAAAAATGCCAAGGAGTTAGTATTAGAAATTTTTATTCGAGGTCAAGGAGTTTACCTAAGCAGAAGAACCTTTGGCTACCATGTCAAAAGTCTTGGGGGTCAATTCACAGCAATACAAAATAAGAGTTAGTCTGTGGGTGTCCGTGTGAGTATGTGCACGTCATATGAACAGGCATAGAAGGGTGTCCATGTGAGTGTGTGCATGTCATATGCATAGAAGGGTGTCCATGTGAGTGTGTGCATGTCATATGCACAGGCATAGAAGGGTGCCCGTGTGAGTGTCATGCACACAGGCATAGAAGGGTGTCCATGTGAGTGTGTGCATGTCATATGCACAGGCATAGAAGAGTGTCCATGTAAGTGTCATGCACACAGGCATAGAAGGGTGTCCATGTGAGTGTGTGCATATCATATGCACAGCCATAGAAGGGTACCTGTGTGAGTGTGTGCATGTCATACACACAGGCATAGAAGGGTGTCCATGTGAGTGTGTGCATATCATATGCACAGGCATAGAAGGGTGTCCGTGTGAGTGTGTGCATGTCATATGCACAGGCATAGAAGAGTGTCCATGTAAGTGTCATGCACATAGGAATAGAAGGGTGTCCATGTGAATGTGTGCATGACATGCGCACAGGCATAGAAGGGTGTTTGTGTGAGTGTGTGCATGTCCTGCGCACAGGCATAGAAGGGTGTTTGTGTGAGTGTGTGCAGGTCATGCGCACAGGCATAGAAGGGTGTTTGTGTGAGTGTGTGCATGTCCTGCGCACAGGCATAGAAGGGTGTTTGTGTGAGTGTGTGCATGTCATGCGCACAGGCATAGAAACTCTGTTCTCTATACACTGCAACCTAGAGCTTAGCTGAAAGTGAAACTATGAGGTCTAAACCAAAACTTCAGGAATGGACAGATCAAAAAATTCTAATAATTTAATACAATTATTGAAATAGAATTATATCACATAGTCCTTTCTCTCTCCACTTCTCCAGTCATTATGCCTCAAACTCTTTCCAGGGCCTCTGTTTCTTTGATTGTTTTGTGTGTTTGTGTACTACATGTATATATAACGAAAACCTGTGAAGTTGCTGAGTCCGGGTTTGTTGCTTTTGTATGTATGATTTCAGGTCTCACTATTTACTTAGGACAACAAATGGGGAGGGGGTTCCTCTGGAGTCTATTCTCCTTCTCCTAGCAGCCAAGAGTTGTCTCAAGTTCTTTACTTGTGGGTGCAATGCAGCAAAATTTTCCTTCCATGTTAATAAGACAACAGATATTGCCATTGTTTTGGTCCTGTTTATCAAGACAGTTCTAGAAAAGACTGTTCCACTAAAAACGTCCCGAAGTTCTGGCTCTTGCTGTTTTCCTATTATGCTCTACCACAATGTGTCCTGAGCCACAGATACTTGTGTTGGGATGGAATGCTTCTGTTGGAGCCATGTTCATCAGGACCTGCTATCTCTGCATTGGGTCTAGCTGTGGTTTCTACCACAGTCACTATTGCTACAAACAGAAGCTTCCCAGATGAGGGTGGGACAAGCATAAGGTTTAGGAAGCAGTAAAGTTTATGCCTGTCTAACAAAGTGGTGCTAACGCACTTACAAGTGCTGGGTATAATTTGGGGTAAATATAAAATAGTATGTTTTCTTGAGGCTTTGTTCTACCGTTCATTCTCCTGTATTGACCTTCCATCCTTCTTCCCAGTAGTAGTCCCTCTCCATTATTTCATTTCCTATTTCACGTCACCTGAATCTTGCAATTCTTTCTCAAGTTTTCCTCCCAAAGCCCCTTACAGCCGATCACCACCTTGGTCCCATTATGCCCTCCTTGTTTCTCTAGTTACTCCATTTTGTATACTCACATTTGAAAATTTGGAGTTAGAATCCTAAAGGAAAACATGAAGCATTTGTCTTCCTGGGTCTGTGCTACCTCACTTAAGATAACCTTTTAGGTCCACCCATATATCTGAAAATGTGCTTTTTATTTATATAGGGATAGTATTCCACTGTACTTTACCACATTTTCACTATTCATTCATCTGTTGAAGGCCATTTATGTTGTTTCTATTTCCTGGCTATGATGGACATGGAATCTAAGAACATTGCTGAGAAAGTATGATATTGATTCCTATCAGTATATGCATAAGAGTGATATACATGGGTCATATTGTACATTTATTCCTGTTTGTGAGGACTCCCATTACTGATTTCCAGAATGACTCTACCAATCTGCATTTCCATCATTAGTGAATGAGGGGTTCTTTTTCTTTGCAACGTCACCAGCACGTTTCCAGTTTTTGTTGTTGTTTTATTTTTATTTATTTATTTGTGTATGTTGATTTTGGCCATTTTGAGTTGGGTGTAATAGGTGCAATAAAATCTCAGACTTTCATTGCCATGACTACTTAAGATGATGAACACTTTCTGAGGTATTACTTAGCCACTTGTATTTCTCCCCTTGAAAGCTGTATGTTGAGATCCCTAGCCCATTCTTTTGAATCACAATCCCTTGACTTTTCCTTATTATTTTCCTTGTATATTCTATATACTAATCCTCTGTGAGATGTGTAGCTGGAAAATTTCTCTCTCATTTTGTAGGTTTCCTTGTCACTTTGTACTTGTACTTTGACAAGTACTAGGTGGCTATATTTATGTTTTGAATCTTATATTTTACTTCATTGGTCTATATGTTTGATTTGATCCAGCACCATATATTTTTATTACTATAGAAGTACTATATCTTGAAATCTGGAATAGTAATACTTCTAATATTCTTCTATTTAAATGCAGATTGCTCTGGTATGCCTGGGTCTTTTCTGGCTACATATGAATTTTAGGATTTTTTGTATTTGTTGAGAATGTTGTGGTATTTTGGTTGGGATTGCATTGAATCTGCAAATTGCTTTTTGTAGGATGATCATTTTCACGATATTAATTCTCTAATCTGTGAACATAGAACACCATTCAATTTTTAGTGACTTTTTAAAGTATAGTTCTTCAGATATTTGAAGTTTTCATTGTAGAGGGCTTTCACCTACAAAGGATGTTTTCAATGAGAACAAAAACTGACTTGACAAAAGATGCTTGCAAAAAGTAATTTAAAAATGTTATGAAGACCTATTCAAGTAGGAAGTTGAGAATGATAGGGATCTCCCATGGCAGGCAAGGGACATGCAAGGCATCTTCCAGAATAAGGCTTCATGATCTCTGAGTTCACACAGTGAAGATACAAGGCAAGAATGAGCTGATATGAAGGACAGTGTTATAGTGAGAGAGGACAGTCAGAAAATCCAGCATGATCACCACTAGCTCTATTTACCACATTTGATTTATCTAATAATATAGAAATTGTAAATTCCTAAGCCAAATATATAAGAATATATTCTATGAAAAAATTAAAAATTAAAGAAATGTATGATTATTTATAATTATATACTTCATATGTATTTATATTTATGATACACATATACTTTTATGTAAAAATGACTACATGACTTCATTAACTTTATTATATTTAATTTTCAAAAGTAAGTTATGTGAAATTTTGTTTATTTTTATTTATGTGTATCTGGGTATGCCTGCTCTTCTATATGTGCCCTGTGTGAGTTCACATGCAAAAAAGACCAGAATAAAGCAATGGATGCCCTTGAAACTGGAATGAAAAATGGTTTGAGTTGCTTGATGGGAGTTCTGGGACTGGGTTCTAGTCCTCTGCCAGAGCAGCAAGCATGCTTTACTGTAGAACAATTTCCAGCCAACATATTTAAATTTATATTCAATATATACACCCTGGGTCATTCTTTTCTTCATCAACATTTACATTTATTGTAGCATGAATAATAAAAACAACTAGCTTGGTAGAGCATGAGATTCTTAATCTCAGGTTTGTGAGTTCGAGCCCCACATTGGGTACTACTTGTAGATAAAGTTTTTGTCACACTCAGTTCCATAGCCATTCAGTCCCAAAGAAACACACAGGCTTATATAAATTATAAACTGATGGGGAATCGCAACGAGTAATTTAGTGTGAACTTATTCACACTAAAAATATTAATAGTGAGAAATAAAAAAAATACTTGTGAGCTATTATTTATGGACAATTTATATTAGTATACTGTCTTGTTGACTGATACAAAATCAAATTATATTTGTTATTTCTATTTACAATATTTGTACAACTATGCAAAATTGTTTTGTCAGATTGTATACATGCATGTTTCTACCTCTGTTTAAGACATTTTGTATACGATACAATTTTTAGTATATATTTATCATATAGCATTATACATTTCTACCTCTGATCAAGATACTTATACATTGTTTACATTTGAGGTCATTGTCCTCCTTTAATGCATATTTGTTTAAAGATTGTTTAATATTCTGATATAAAGTCTTAGTTATACAGGTTGTAACAGGTTATACAGGTTATAGTATTATACAGGTCATAATATTATAGGTCAGTAGTCACTCATATTTGTTATACATATAGTCAAATTAATTAGGTTTTTTAGATACATAGAAATTATATTCTACATAGATAGGTAATCTTCAAACATTTCAATGATCTGTAAAACATAACATTTAAATAACGCAGGGATCTGTTGATGTGGGACATGATTGCTTCTGACAGCAATGATCTATTCCTGAGAGAGTGTTAAATACCACAGACATTTCACTTGGAGTTTGTTTTCTTCTTGGCACAATTGGCCTTTGAGCAAGGAACTGCCCATGCTTCAACCACTGAAAAGTACATGGTGTCTGTACTGGATAAGCAGGACATAAGGAAAAGGACTGTCCAACCTTCCTAAGACATAGTAAGATGGTCCTAAAAATTTTCCTGCCTCTAAAAATGATCTGTCAGTTATGCTAAGCCTTAGACAAAGGTGGTTGCTTCAACATTGCAAATGACACTTTGGGCAATTGTTCAGATTACCAGTTGTCTCTGTCATATACTGTGCAATTTGGAGGCCGCTTGATTGCACCTCCTGCCTACTCAAGTAGATTTATCTCCCTGCGATGAGTTTAAAAATTAGATAGTCATAGTTACCTTCCTCTTATGATTTAGTGAAACCATTTTCAATGCAAGACTTAGACTCTTTAGGATAAAATGTTTATTAAAACATTTAACATGTGTTCCATGCTTAATATTGTTTTTGTTGGTTGTAATCCTAAATTTATATCTGTTCTTAGTGTATACAGTTTGTATTATGTTTGGAACTCTCTTGTTTAGACAAAAGGGGCAGTGATAGTAAATCTCTGTCAGCCTTTAAGAGGTTGGACCAGGTTAGGGTGTGTCCTTTTGAGTACCTAGAGAAATTCTCTTGTCTGCTCAGGGTTCACTCTCTCTGTGGTTCCCACTCTACACAGCTGAGGTTGGACTTCTCATTCCTGTTTTGTGAGTTTGCCCCATATAATAAAGAAAATATAATAAAATAAAGAAAATATATCTTGGAGTTAGCCCAGGATTCTTTAACCTGCATCCATCAACAATAAACTGTTCAGCCTTTTAGCTCAGGTTTATTATTAGCTAGCTCTTACAGCTTAAGTTAACCCACTATTCTTGTCTATGTTTAGCCATATAGTTGGGTTCCTTTTCTCAGTAACATATTCTCCTCTTGCTTCCTCTGTGTCTGGCTGGTGACTGTGTCTCTGCCTTTCCTCTTCCTATAATATTCCTAGTCTGGTCACCCTGCCTATACTTCCTGCCTGGGTACTGGTCAATCAGCAATTTATTAAATCAATATGAGTGACAATTTTTTTTACAGTGTACAAGAGCATTATCCCACAGCAATTTGTGATACATGTATGCACTTTGGTTCAGTATCTTCAGCTCTACAGTCACATATACAACATGTAAAATTGACTTTTCTCATTAGACTGAGAGATAAGATGCTGGCAAATCATTATTATGCCTGTACCTCCAACCAAAATTTTACTGATTAATTAGTTGCTTTGCCTACTGTGGATACCATTGCTGGTGGCTGACATCCCAGGTGCAAGAGCAAGCAGTATAAAGAATCAAATGAGTAAGAAAAAGTTTCAAAGATTAACAATTGTCCTCAACATTCAACAATGTAGATAAAACCTCCAAAGATATCTCTTTAAAACCAAAAATTAAATTTTATAGTCTTTCTGGAATATCCCATAACATCGATGAAGGGGTATTTCTGTCGTGGAATACAGAGTTCTTTGAGCATATGCACAAAAATGATATATCTAGACAATGTGATTGATCTGCTTCTAGCTTTTCCAAAATGACTGTATCTCATTGTTGTTCAATTTACATTATCCAGGAAATAGGAGCAGCCTAGTTGTACATCTACTGATAAATGGATAATAAAAATGTAGTAAATTTATGCAACTAAATATTACTTGGATTTTAAAGATGAAATTATGAAAATCATAAGGAAATTGATGAATCTAAAATCATTCAAAATGAGGTAATCCATGCCCTGGAAGATAAATATCCATGTTTACTCTAAGTTGTGAGTATTAGCTTTGAATCTTCAGGGATGAGTGTTCACTTGGAATATTCATAGAGATCAAAAAATTACTAAGAGATCATTGGAGTTTTCAAGGGAGTGTAGACACAATGCAATAGTATAAATGGTTAAAGGGAACTAATTGAATAAGAATGGTTAAATAAAAGTGGGGGATGGGAGAACATTCTAAAGGATGGAGTACAGAAAGGAATAACTAAAAGTGGATATATCATAAAAAGTCAATAGAAATTTTATTCTGTAGAAACTTACATATATGTACAGTTAAAATGGAGTCACACTATATGTCGTGACAATGTCCATAGGACAACAAATAAAATGAACAGTGCCAAGAATGAGTTACTCTTTTGAAGTTGTTGATCAGTGACATTCCACAGATCACCAAACATTATAGTCAAGTACTACCAATGTTTCTGTTACCATCTGGAATGTGACATTAAGACCTTAAAACTACTTGAGTCACAAGGAAAAATCAAACTGATACAGAATCTAGAAGCTTCATCCCAACTGACTTACTGAGGAGATGTGCCTGACACCAGAGGAAAAAATAATTATCAATTTTCTTCATTGTGAATCCTGTGAGCTACACTAATGGCTGGTCTGTAAAGACAAACCTAGTGGTGCAATAGCAGCATGAATGTTGTGGGAATATCCTTCCACTTTCTCATTGAATTTAAGTATAGATACAAATGATGAAACCCAAGCCTGGTATTTTTACTTGATGAAAGGTCACTGGTAAGAAGAGTCATGGGTCCTAGTGAGTGCTATTATTCTGCTAAATGGACATAGACTAAACTAACCCCCAATGACCAATGGTAATAAGCATATATTAAAATATCCCTCAACCATTATCAGAGAATCTTCTGTTTATAGACTTTTACCTAGTCAAGGCATAGAGAGTAAAAGAATATATAAATTCTTAAGGTTTTTCTTAAGTTCCTATGACAGAAATAAAAAAGAATGCACAGTCAACATTTAATAGGCTCTGAATCAAGTTAAGGAGGTTAGGAAATAGAAGGCTACCAAGGGGCAGTGCTCCCCTTTGATCTGATCTTTCTACCCACAAAATAACAATCACCAAATTATCCCAGTATATAAAATAACTTAAATTTTCTCATATCCTATAACAAATTATATCTGATATTATGATGCCTTCCTTGGAAATCCCATCTTTAGCAGTCAGTTACAGTTCTTCCTGGATAAGATTTATTGGGAAAATGAGCAAATGTTGGCAGCAGTGTGACAGTAGCTACTTCAGGACACATTTACTTTAGTTCTCTTGTTGACAAAATAGACTCTAATCATTTACAGGGTTAAGCTTAGAGTTAAGAGCAATTTTAAAGCCTGAAAAATTACATTAATATCATAATTTTCAGTAATAACCTAAAGATAAAAATTGGGGCTACATAAACTATAATATTCACAGAACAATATTTATTTAACATAAATGAAAACTACATGTTGTTAGAATAGTAAGAATTCATATATTCCCTGAACAACATTGTAGAATTCTATTATTTTTCTTTTCAAATTTTTAATAATTCTTTGAAAATTTTGTATAGTGTGTTTTGATTATATTACTGTTTCCTCCCAGACTCCCAAGTGCAGCACTGCAGAGTAATGTGTGAAAGTGTATGTGCGTGCATGTACTTGTTTTTCCATTTCTTTGTACATCTTTTGAAATCAGGGACTCTTCCTGTAGAATTTTGGAAAGGCTTGTGTATTTCTTTTACTTTACCTCCCTAGATTGACATGCAAGATGTATTCCACAGCTAGTATCACAGACCCAAAACTCAAAACCATTTTTATTTAACATAAATTTGTTGAGTTCTATATCAGGTTTCCTATTTGTTCCCAGATATTTGATATAGATGTTTGTGAATATAGAAGACAAAAGGATGAGGAATAAATACAGTGAGGTTAACCAAGACAGAGTATATATTTAAAATGCCATAAGGAGATGTGCTATTTGCAAACTAATAGAAAAATAAAATAATACACTAAGGCCTGTTTTATTTTTCAATGTTTCTATCTTGCACAACTTTATTGCAAAATGCACAATCAACAAAAGGAAACAATGAATAAATTAGACTTCATCAAGAACACATTTGCTTCAAAGAATACCATCAAGAAAATGAAAAGGCAACTGCACAATTGGAGGAAATGCTTTCAAATCGTGTATCCAATATGGGACTTGCATTGGGAATATAGAAAGAACTCTTACAACTTGAATTTTAAAAAGACAAATGATCCAATTCAAAAATGGATGAAGGCTCTAAACAGACATTTCTCTAAAAAAGATTTAAAGATGTTATGCATCTGGCAAGATGCTGCCATTAGTCTTCAGAGAGAGATAGTTCTAGACAAAAAGGAAAGAACTTGTGATACTCACTATGACAGCATAGTAAAAAAAAAAATGGGCAGAAAATAAGTTTGAGTAAGAATGTAAAGAAGTTAGAATTCACAAACTGCAAACAAAAAGATAAAGCTGGGCAGCTGCTTTCAAAATTATCTGAGAGTTTTTCATAAAATATATGCAATCCAACCATTCCATTCCTGGATGGATACCCAAGAGAGATAAAAGCATATATGTACAGGAATACTTTCATACAGATATTTGAGAGCAGCATTATTCCAGCAGCCAGAAAGTAGAAACAACCAAATGTTCATCATCTGATAAGATGATACATAAAATGTTTCTATCCACACAGTAAGATTCTTCTCAACAACAACAAATGCACTAACAATGGGATGTAAAGACTGTAAGAGCCAGAGCACAAAAAGATTGCTTGTAAAAAAGAACTCTCAATTAAACATGACAGGCGTGCTGCACTGAGGACTCTCAATGGCTTTGATTTTCTGTACAAGACCAAACCAGGCAACATGCCAGTGCGGATGGACAAAGCACTCACAGGCCCACTCATGAGGTCTACAGGTAACATCCCAGCACAGATAGACAAAGTTCTCACAAGGCCCACATATGAGGTCTACAGGTAACATCCCAGCATGGATACACAAATCGCTCACAAGGACCACGCATGGGGTCCACAGGCACTTCAAACAGGGCAACATGCCAGTGTGGATGGACAAAGCGCTCACAAGGCCCATGCATGAGGTCTACAGGCAGACAGCTGCTACTCAGGAAAAGAAATTCAGTTTTCATCGAGGATGTGAGCACTGGTGGAGAATCTCTGATTCAGCAGTCAGCCATCAGTCATGTGCACAGCGCAACAGCAGTTGAGATTAACATAATTAAGACAAAAGAGAGGAAGACGATATGAATTTGAGAAGAAGATGGGGTGGGAACCAGGAGGAACTGGAGAGAATGGTGAGAGTTAGATATGACCAAATACCTTGTTCCCTGTTCTCATGTGTGAAGTTCTCCAGGAACTTTTATGAAGAAGAGCAGATACAACGCTCATCATGGTAAATGATGTAACACTGGATAAAGGGGGGAAATCCCTTACAAAAGGTCACATGTAGGTATCACTGCCCTCAGCTACTGGAAGGGTTGACTGCAGGAGCTCAGGCAAGTCCTTACATCAAATGACATTACATTCATATAATTCCACCCTTTAAAGTGGTTCCTTAAGTCACCAAATCATCTCCAGAGTGATTGCAAGTCCTACTAAAAGTGTAATTGTTACACTGTGTTCTCTAGAGAAAATGTTCCACATTGTCAGTGCACAAAACAGAAAGAAGATGAACCCCATATGAACAATGAATGCTGGAGAAAGACTATGATCTATGACAGATGGGCGGCCTTGGCCGTGGATGCTTCCATATCATTTGATTAGCATAGACTCAGCAATGTTCAAACTACAATAGGTATCTTATTAATATTTTTATATATTAACATATTTTAAGATCATAATATACCATATAATATTTCAGTAATATATTAATGTATGACACATTAATATTATATATTACATCATATATTAATATTATATGTTAATACATATTTCTAGTGGCCCTGAATTTTTTCTTATACTTTTATATGCATTAGTTGATTTGCAGAATGTTAAGTTTTTAAAAGGGTAACTGCTTCTATTATTATAATCATAATTAGTTGAAATTACCTTTACAAACATCCCCATGTGACATTGTCCTTATTCTCGATTTTAATAATACCATTAAAAAGTTAATTCTAATTAAAATCTCAAATTTATTATATTTTATATTTTAAAATGCCCTCAGTGCACTTTGAGAAATATGAATATAATATTGTATTTTCTAGCTTCCTTTAGTTTTTAATACATATTTTAGCATGGCTTTTGTGAGCATAAATGTTAATGGATGTCTATGGACAAATGAAGTATGCTGCAGATGCTGTCCAAAATTCTACCACATATGTTATCACTTCCTTTTCTGCTTTGTCTTTTCTTTCAGATGCTTCAGACAAAACCACACCAAAGGTCACTTTAATGTAAGACCCAAATTTCCTGTGCTCTTTTCTATGATCTTATACCTCTGAAACTCAACATGTTATATAAGTTGAAAATAAATGTTCTTTTGTAAATTTCTTAAAATACTTCAAAAAATTTAACCTGACTTGTTAGTGTTAAAGACACCAGTCAATAGAGTAATCTTAACATCCATTTCATGGCAAATACATCTGCAATTTGAAAACATTTTTTTAAACTTCTGAGCTTGGCTTAATGAACCTTTAATTTACTATATGTTCAACAACCACTGATGGTTATTAAAAGAAAAAATCCTATTACAATGTACTTAATTATAGTCTTCAAGTTATTACCTACTCTTACACAGAACCATATTCCAATAATATTGGACTTTACAAAATTCTGTGTGGCTTGAAGTGCAAGGCCAAAGCTGGTGGAATTGCATAATGGCATACATAACCGTAGCAATACAGATACACATCTGAACATTATCTTAGACAATAAACAACACTTTTAAAGTATTTGAATTTGAGGCACTGATAAATGTTTCACATATGTCCATGTTAAGTATGCTAAAGACTATTTTGAGTATTATAGCATTAATTCTTCCCTAGTTATTTTTAGATATTTGGCTGTGTACCAACCTAAAATGAGAAACCCTAGAATAAACACTAATGCAGTCAAATGTCAAAATATACAAATCAAAAAGTCATTTACTTTAAAATTTGATACTGGACAGTTGAATTGTAAGTTAACCTGGATCTGATAGATATTGACTTTCATCATTATGCTGGGTGGACTTGCTACTCAACCTCTCCACTGCCCACTCTTGTCAGTCATACTAACTTCAGCCAATATTATTTCCTACATCACATTCCTAGGAGAACGTCCCTCTAAACATAAGTATATCTGGATGACTCGACACACCTGTTCCAGAGCTACTTTTACACACCCACTTTCTTGTACTATAAAGTAAATAGGCCTAAGCCTCAAACACAAGGCCTGACAGAAATAATTCCTACACTTTCTTCTCAGTGTCTTTCATCTTTTTTAAGCTATATATATACACACATATATACACACATATAGAGATAGAATATTTTTGCATTTGTTACTCAGGAAGCATTTATAATATTTTCTATTTTGTGGTGTGTGCACTTTTTCATATTTCATTTCAATATCAGGGAAAAACAGATACTCAGAACCAAGACAAAAGATCCAAATGCCTCATCCCCTCAATATGAAGTGCTTTTAAGAATACCTTGATTTAGTTTGTTTCTATTTTCCTGATCTTTTGTTGCTGTTTTTTTCATATATATAAACAAGGTTGATATAGAACCAAAGCCAACTTGATGTATTAAGGCCAAGAAGATTTCTTACCATACATCTAAAACAAAAATATCACTGTACCTTATCATTTGACGTATAATGCACTTTACAGGTTTAGGATACGTTACAATCTTTTCTCAAATTCAGACATTTTTGAAACCTTCACCAGTTACTTTCGCTCCTTAAATTTTCATTGGCTTATTTGAAAATTAATGTTGATAATGAACCTAGAGCATAATATTATTGGGAAAACTTTAAGAATTACAACTGTGCTTGGAATATTTTTGCTGAGCCTTAATGTCTTCCTTGGGTAAGGCCATGAGGAGGCATGATGAACACAGATGCTGGGAGTATGGTGAAAAGGATAGGGAAAACTTGTATATTTAACAACCAGGAGAAACTTACATATCCTCCTAATACCCAGGCATCCTGATCCTTTGACATCATGTGGTCACCCCTCATTGGCTAGGCAAAAACAGGACCTCTGACATTGCCTGTTGTTAGGCCCTAACATACTTTAAAATAATATTCCACAACATTTCCCTTTTTTGTCTAAACTAAAAATGAAAGGTTTTAGTTTTAAGATAAAATTTTACACAATAAAAACAATTGGCAAGTAAAGATTATATTCATGATATAATGAATTCCAGCTCATTTCTGTCTGGCAAATTAAAAGAAAATACTTTATTACCTATTCTATCTTATTGAATCTAAAGTTTTATACCTAATTTATTCTTAATCATAACTAAGGAAAACCACAGTTATAGCTATCTGGTCTTCAATCCCATCAAAGACCCCAGAAGGATAATATTATTTGAGTAAATAAAAGGTGCATTGAAAACAACTTCCAAAACTTTCTAGTAATGACAGAGACATCTGACTGCCTGGATAGTCACTGAAAGTTTTTTTGCAACATTGTTACATCCATATCAGCCTACAAGCCTAGTATGTCTAGCATACTTCACTAGGAAATTTGAAAAATCGTCCCACCTATTTTAGTAGCTTGTCAGTCACTTTCCTCTGTGTCCTGCAGGATATCTGGTAGTCTTTTGTGAAGCAGGAATATTGAGGTACTGTACTGCCTTTTCTTGGCAAAGTTCATCAGTTTTTCTGTGTGGCCTGCATGTCCAATCTACACAGCTCATTGTCATCAGTCAAAGGCAAGAACAGTTTCTTTGCCCAATGGCTACCCTTGATATAATGAAAGCAAACTCCATAAAGAGTTTCTTCAATACTCGTCATCCTCTCTGAAGTAAATTGATGCTACCAGGAGCAGTTGTGTCTCATTGTCATGGAAGTCTGTCCTTATACTCACAGGTAAGTATGGTTTCCATCTCTCATTAAGGACATTTCTCTTTGTGACATACAGAGACCACTACAAAAACCAAAGGCAAACAAACTGAAGAGCTGTGGAGCCCTGTTCCAATGGTTGTATCTACAAAACACTCCCACACCTAAAGTTCAGGCAACATTGTGGGAGAGGAGGTGGAAAGACTGCAAAATCAGGAAGTTTGTTGTGAGACTGCCTTTCGTAAAATGTCAGAACCCACACCTATAAAGTGTCACTAACATGACTGTCAAAATGTGAACTGAACGAGGACGACACCAATAAACCTGGCAAAGCAGATTGCTAAAAGCCTAAGAGGCCTCAACCTCACACAGATAGCTGTAGGCAACTAAGAAACGCTGAGAGCAGAAAGAGCACACAAATTGGTTATTTAATACCAAATGATCAGACCTGAAGCACGCATAACACTATACAGGTCAAGCAGGTCATATTTAGGAAACCATATGATAACAATTAATGAAGAAAAGTGGCTGTGAATTTGAAGAAGACAAAGAAATGCTGTGAGTAAGGGTTTTGAGGGAAGAAAGGGGAAAAAGAAATATTATTAAACTATAATTTTAGAAATAAAATGTTCAAAATTTAAAAATAAAGAAATAACAATACAGAATGAATGATATGTGACTAAAAGAAAACAGCCCAATGAAAGGAATTATAAATAAAGTTTAATTGATGCACACTTGCTTTTTGTCTTATCAGTCTGTGGTATTGGGTATGTGCTTTCGAGCCTCGCTTGCTGAGAAAACATGAGTATGTGTGTTTGCCCTCTACCGCTCTGTCACCCAAGTAAACTGAGCTTTCTTCCTTATCCCTGTGCTATCAAGAGAATACAGCAAGTACTTAGCACAGACAAGTTAGTGTTTGACTTGTCTTTGACACAGGTTATAGCGTACTGTTAGCTGCTTTTTGTCCACAATATTCTTCACTAGACTCTAGACCAATGGCTCACCAAATTTCACCGACCCCTAACAGGGCAGCTAAGCTACTAGAAACTTGCACAAATATACATAAAATGCATTATACTGTTAGCAATAATACCCTTCTGCTTTTCAACGAAAAATGTGAAAAATGCTATTAAGTTAGCGAATACTTACAACTCATAGTATCTTTTAATCATGCCTTTTCAATCATCCAACATTTAAAGCATCACCACAATATTATGAGTTTATAACAGTGGTTTGTGTCTGAATGAAGTAGTAATAATACTCGAAATGTGGAATTCACTGCACTATTACATAATTTTTCTCTGAGGGGTACTGATTCACTTTAAACACATTAGCCAAACTAAATGTGCTACACTTTAATAATTATAATAGGATTATCAATTTTAAAAAGCCAGCCACTTTACTTCATCAATGAACTGAAGCAATTTTTGAAGAGTAAAAAAGCTTATCAGTTCAAGACACTTGAAGACAAGGCCATTGCCTATAAAATTAATTTTTAATGATTTCTCCACCATCTGGGAGATTCTCATTATATGCAATAAAATTCAACATAATAGTGCTTTAAAATTCCCTATTTTACTTAACCACAAAAGTCTAACAATTTTATGGTCATCGTTTATTAATACAAATTTACATATTGGATGAAAGGATATAAAA
The DNA here is from genome assembly GCA_004026605.1 of Ondatra zibethicus. Taxonomy (NCBI): domain Eukaryota; kingdom Metazoa; phylum Chordata; class Mammalia; order Rodentia; family Cricetidae; genus Ondatra; species Ondatra zibethicus. The sequence continues at coordinate 24,676 of PVIU01003685.1, forward strand.
TGTTTTTCAAAACTTACAGACTTATGCTATTTTTAAAATAATGTTTTGGGAAAGCTGTCCCGCTTCAAACAATAAACTCCAAGTGGCCAGTAGAGAAGTTGGAGAACGAACACAGAGTCACTGCTGTTCTCTTAAAGGTTGCTCTGTGTTGGAGGACTCATGCCTCCAACAGAGCTTTGCATGGCAAATGCTAAGTGCATAATTTTCCAAAGTCACTTTGCAAATTTTCAGCAACCCCTAATTGGTTGTTCACAAAGCTAAAATAAAATTAGTTCAGTGTTCGTAAGCCAAGATATTAGTCTCCAGGACATTTTCCTCACCACTTTTTACTTTCAATTTTTTAATTTTAATTTTTTGTGTCTTTTTTATTATTATTACTTTATAAATAATAGGAATCAAAATTTCCACTTCCTCCCCTCCTCTCACTTCCCTCCTGCTCCCCCACTACCCCCCTCCCCTCCAGTCCTAAGAGAGGGCAGGGTATCCTGCCCTTTGGGAAGTCCAAGGCCCTCCCATCTCTATCCAGGCTTAGGAAGGTGTGCATCCAAATAGACTAGGATCCCTAAAAGCCAGTATTTACTTTCAATTTAAATGTTAGTTTTTCCTCTTGGGAGATGCCATAGTTAGGGTTTCTGTTAGTATGGTGAAACAACATAACCAGTGCCCTTGGAGGAGTATGGGTTTATCTGACTTGCATATCCTGAACCACATTGAAGGAAGCTAAGGCAAGAATTAACACTGGGCAGAAACCTAGAGACCGGAGCTGATGCAAACCCATGGAGAGGTACTGTGTACTGCCTTGCCTCTCATGGCTTCCTCAACCTGCTTTCTAATAGAACCCAGGACCGCCAGCCCAGGGGTAGCACCACCACAATGGGATGGACTCTCCCCTCTCAATCACTAATTAAGAAAATGATCTGTAGGCTTATCTACTTACAGCCTTCTGGAGGCATTTTCTCAACAAGGATCCCCCCCCATGACTCTAGCTTGTGTCAAGGCCACATGGAACTTTCCAGCAAGGGAACTGAATTTCTCAGGCAATCTCTACAAAATCTTGAGAACATTGAGTGGGATATTTCTTACTTTGTTCTCAGTTTTAGAGAATTCCACCCCAAAGCTCTGCAGAAATGTATTGAGAGGCAACATGGTGCTGGCAAAATCATCTCATTTCTTAGAACTTTCAGCAACACTTTCCTGCCAGGTGTTTTCAGCTTGTGCATAATATTCTCGAGGCTTTGGTAAACAACCAAACTTTCTTTATACTTGCCTTGTACTTCTGCAGTTGTTTAATGTTGTGTCTATCTAAGACTTTCAAGTCATTTATTGGCCTGATCAATAAGGAGTACAATAATGTATTTCAGTAATGAAAGGAAAATACTAGCATGTTTTTGTCTGAGTCCCTCTCAGTGCAAAATAGCTGTTGGCAACATCATGTACAAAAACTGAGGACTCAGTTGGAATGGGGGTAGGTTATCGGAGCTTAAAACAAAGAAAACAGTGTGAGGCATGTCTTGACATTTATGAAAATTGACAAGATCCTCACAAAGTTCCCTTTAATTCTTTGTTAAATGACAATACAGCTCTGAAAAGAGTCATTGGCACTGCTTTCATGAAGGCCAGGCTGCCTGTAAGTGTGTTCCCTGCAGAGAGCACACCAGCTCTGGACTGATAGCCCTGATTGATATTTCAACAATTAAGAGTAAACTAGAGTGGACTTTCTAGCAGATAGGACTCTAACTGCAGGAACCTCTGTTCCAAATGAGCCCTGCACTAGTGTGCGACTGGGCAGGGCAGAGGCCCCCCAGGGTCCTGTGGGTGGCAACAAGGAGCACTGAACCTCTGTGAATGGAAAGAAGTTCCTTGTTCCCTGCCAGGATCATGTTTGACAAGGCCAGAAATGAACTGAATCTAGGTCTCTGTTAGGCCTGGAACTTTTGTCAGTTTCCTTGTAAATCTGTAGTCAAATGTTGCAGACCCTGACATACAAAATGCTTTGCTTACTGTCTGCAACACGTGCCTTGCAGAAACGGGAGCGGGAGCTGCTCTGAGCCCCCGCTCTGCTGAGTGGTGCTCTTTACCAGCGTATCCTCCCGTTTCCCTTTAAGGGGCTAGAAGGAGCTGTGATACTGATTAACTAGCTGGTTTTGGTCATCTGTCCTCACAGCCCTCCTGACCCCAGTTTTTGACTGTTTATTTTCTCATCCCCAGTCCTCTTTCGTAGAGTTCCAGCATGAACCCAGGAAAAATTGTTGGTCTGCTTCATACTAACATCTTCTAAGTAGGGAATCTTAACAATTCAAGAAGCAATGTTTCCCCAAAAGAAAACAATAAAACAGCCTTTGATTTCCATCAAGGTTGGCCCTCTTTTCCAGGGACAAGCCTTTTCATTCTGGTGTTCCTGCTGTGAAACAAACATTGCAGGATGCTGGGCAGAACCCTGAAGAGACAGCCTCGCCTTTATGGGAATTCCAATCTGGTGCATGACTGCTATAAAAAAAAAAACTACAGGCCAACTGTGTCGTACAGATCAGATTGTTCAGGCCCAATCAAGACAGGAGCGGCAGTAGAGTCCTTCAGATAGGCTATCTGGTAATGCAGCTATCTCCCCCTTTCTGGAGGTGATATCATTTTTTTCTTTGTGGCAGCTGTAACCTGTGTTCTGCTCTGAAGTGTGTGTTTCCTGCCATGTATCTCTCCTCCCACACAGCCAGCCCTGGAAAGGAAAGCAGAAGAGTGTGCTTCTGTGATTAAGGACGGCCACTGTTCAGGGACCCCACTTGTCCTCTGGACTGTAGAAAATAAGACACTCAAGGGGCTGAGTACAATTGAACCTGATGGTGTACTCGGGTACTCTACTCCTTGATGCATTTGCCTTAGGTGGATGTGGGTATTAGGGCATCATCAGACCGTACACTGCTATGAAAGAGGTCATTGAACTTCTCGATTTAATCTCTATTTCTCTCTTGCTCACAGGTACAGGGAGAGACACATAAAGAAAATTCAGAGTCAGCCTTCAGTACACACTATATTATTGATAAAAGAGGCAGGTTTATTCTGGTTCAGCAGATGCAGTTTATAACAATGCAGCGATCCGAATGTGATTGTGAAGCACAAAGACACATCAAACTCTTGTCTTTTTGTACCCATGACCTTTGGCAAGGGTTGCCTCAACCTGCAGTAGAAAACCTCTCAATACTGAGAACTGTCTTCTGATACGAGTTTTTACTTTGTTTCAAACATGAGTGCTGAGTAATTAAAGGAGGTCCACAAGAGTCCATAATAAAGGATAACAAATGCATATCGGGGAGCACGTAAATAAGAGACCCAAAATAAGAGACCCGCTGTGTTCCTCTCTGCTCTGTGAGTGCCAGAAACTGTGAACAGAACTCCAACCACTAACCAAACGAAAGGAAAAAGAGGGGCAGAGCACACTTCCCATCTGTGCTTATAGTGCCTCAGACTACACCCTAATGGTCTGGTTTCTAAAACACTATTGGCTGAATAAATTCCCACAACACCTCCCCATTTTTGTTAATAAATAAGAGGGTTCTAAACCTCAAACAAAACTATATACAATAAGAACAAAGATAAAGTATTATTTAGGAAAAAGAAAAGGCAAAAAAATATACAAAATTAGAACTACAACAACATGAACCACATCAAGTAAGAAACATATGCTAATTGTCTAATCAAAGGGGATTAGCAAATAACAGAGATTATTTCAATAGCTGTCCTATCCTGAGGAGTCCAAGTCTTATACTAAAATATCTTAGCTAAGTTATGAGAGGAAAGTAGCTGTGACTATGTAGTCTTCTACCCCAACAAAGTCCTAAAAAGGAAAATAATATTACCTAAGTAAGCAGGAAGTGCGAGCAAGTAACTTCCTAAATGTGCAAGAAATGACAGATACAGCTGGCTACCTGGACGATCACCCAAAGTCTCATTTGCAACATTAGGGCAACCAAGTTTGGCTAAGGCCTAGATTATCTGACAGACCATTTTCAGAGGCAGGAAAATTCAAAAGATTGTCCTACCTAGTCTTGGCAAAGTTCAGCAGTCATCTTTCCTCGTATCCTGCTTGTTCAGTTTGGATAGTGTGTATATTGTCAGTAGTAGAGGCAGGGGCAGTTCTTTGCCCAAAGACCAGTTTTGTCAAGAAGAAAACAAGCTCCAAGTGAAGTGTCCTCAGTGCCCAACATCCTCTTGGGAATAGATCAGCGCTGCCAAGAACAATCATGTCTCACGTAAAAAGAATCCTGGGTTATTTAAATGCCATAGTCTACAGTTCTTTGAGGTGTTTGAAGATTACCTATCTATGTGGAGTACAATCTCTGTGCATCAAGAGAACCTGACTAGCCTGACTATAAGTATGACAAACATGGGTGACTATTCACTTTTAATTCTTAATATTTATATAGCTTAAAGACTAAGGCTTCACATTATAAAATTAAACAATCTTTAAACAGATATGCAGCAAATGAGGACAATGGCCCCAAAATGTAAAGAATATACGTAAGTATCTTGATTAGAGGTAGAAAGGCGTAGTGCAATAGGATAAATATATCTTAAAATTGCATCAACATACAAAGTATCTTAAGAAGAAGTAGAAAGATGCATATATACAATATGACAAAATAACTCTGCATAGGTGCACAAATATTGTAAACAGAAATAGAAACATTCAATATAATAAATATAATTTGAATTAGTATCAATATACAAATTGTTCTAGACAGGAATATAAAAATAATTTTCCACATAAGCATGTGTCTAAACTGGCTTGAATTACACAGGCTTGGTTCTCATCACATGTACATGGGTTGATTTGAGGAGGAAGGCACTCATTTGAACTGGGATACCCAGATCTCCTGTGTCCTTTGGATTGTTTTAACAAGTTCTGACTGCAAGTATCTAACAAATATCTCTCCTTTCCTTTTACAAACTCTACAGACAAGAACGAGTGTTACTCTCTGAAAGGAGTCTTGTGATAGGATTTTGGTTTCAGGACAGATTATACTAAAGGCATAATTTTCATAAATTTTGGTACTGTAAATTTCTCAGCAATGAAGTCTAATAACAATAGAATATGAAGTCATTTAGCAACTACTGGCAGTTGCTCCTCAGGACCACGCAGTGCCCAGATTAGTAAGTTACATAAGACTCTCAGCAGCAATGCTTCAATTGAGTCACATTTATTTTTCAGTGTGTGTGTGTGTGTGTGTGTGTGTGTGTGTGCGCACGCACGAGCACATGTGAGTATAAGCACACATGTGAAGGTCTGAGAAACATGCCAAGAATCATCCTCAGTCACTCTTCCACCTCATTCACTGAGGCAAGGTTCTTTAATCAAATCCAAAGCCCAAGGATATGGCTGTTTTCACTAGCCAGCTTGCTCTGGGACCCCTGCTTCTGGTTCTCAGACCATTTACTGCCATGCCCACAAAGATTTATTTGGTTTCTGGTAAGCCAAACTCAGATCCATGTGCCATGCTTCACACAAGAGCTTTAAGGCCCTAGGCATGCCCCAAGACCTAGGAGTCTTGGATTGGCATGACAAAAGTCACGTGAATTTCTTAGTGTCCTACTACCATCAGAATGTCTTCATCCATTCTTTCTTAAAACATTATGGTTTTATAATGATAAATTTCTGATACTTACTTACTTTAGGGTTTATTACTAATATCTTCAAATGTTGCATGGAAGTCATTAGTCAGTAAGTGGTTCATCAGTATACTTTTTAAACTGTATGTTATTGTATCCCATTTCTAAAGCAAAATGCCTCATTCCACTTGAGTCTTAGCTAGTTCAGTTGGAGCTTTATCAGCATAGTTACAATGGAGAGGATTTACAAACAGAGAGTTGTCAATTGCCCAGATCAATTTCCAACATCCTCCAGCCTGCTTTACTCACAAAGAAGCCCCTCTGGGGCTGAGCCGGGACGGCTCCCTCTGTGGTTCAGACATAGATTTAACCAAGGGGAGGAAAAGTAGATCATTGTGCGTGAGATGTATGTTATTCAAGTGTTTGATTTCCAGGCCCCTCCCTACTAGGTCGCAACAGATTTGCTTTGTCCCACCACTGAAGGGCACCGAAACCTCAGCAATAACACTCAAACACTCCCTCTTGTAAGCCATGGCCTGTCATATCTGGTATGGACTGTGTCTCTTCAGACATCCACCACTCTGGCCTGAATAGTCTCCCTGCCCATTCCCTAAGCCTAGGATATAAGAGACATTGCAGGCATGTGCTATCTGGGCTGAGCACTCTACAGTCTCTTGTTCTCTATTCAATGACCAGTTCCCTGCACATGCAGGAAGCACCGAGTGGAGCTCAGTGAATTTAAAGAGAGAGCTCGTAAATAGGGGAGGAGAGTGACTTGACAAAACATTATATGTGAGGATGAAATTTTTAAGAAGAGAATAAACTTAAAACTTTAAAAAACCCTCTGATTTTAGGTATTTCTTCCTTGTCTTTCCCTCTAATTGAGCAGGTGGCCGAGCCTTTGCTGCCATTACTGTCTGTAAGTCTGTCCACATCTTTGCCCCTTCTGAGTAGTCTCTCTGTTGCAAGATGGAGAGAATGAAAAACACATACCATGGTCTGCACTTAGACCTTACAGAAATGAATGTGTCCAGCACCATCACTTGATATTTTACTAGTATGTTTGCATGTTGATTAGAACTGTCTTAACTTACTGTGCTTTAAAAAAATTTGAAAAAGAAACAATCTTAACTCATTTTACATACCAATCCCAGTTTCCACTATTCCTCTCCCCCTCCCCATCCTTCCCTGGACCCAAACTCCTTACGAGCAGTCTTACTTGGCTTTTATCTGCTTGTTTCCTTCAGGTCAGATCTCAGCCTTTCCCCAACAACGGTCCTTTCCTTGCTGCATAGCCTGCTTGGCTCTTGCTCTTTACTCCCTCCTTGTTGTACGGAAATCTGATATGAAAATCGAAAACTTCAGCTCCAAGCCATTTGAGGTAAACCTGGGACAGGTTACACAGGATTTCTGACTAGTGTGCTGTTTTAACAGCCAAGGAATTGGCTACTGAGTGCCTGCTGAGCTTTTGCACTGTCACAGGCTAACTCACCCAGATTCCAGAATATCAAAATATTGGATCGTTCATCAGTGAAAAAATATTTAAAAATAAAACTCACTGACTCGGGTAAATTTGTGTGTAGTTGCTTAATATAGATGATTCAATTTAGAGATGTGTTAAATCTTCAAATCTTGGGAAACTGGCTCTGTACAACAGGCCTGACTTTTCCCCACTTGTTTCCCTGCAGCCTAAATTTCTCAATGCTTTCTATCTAAATTGTGCTGACAGATGGAAACCAGACCTAGCTCTACCGCAGAAGACACTTAAGTCAGTACAAACAACTCCTAAGGAAGAATGTAATTTTGCCAAAAAGTCAACTAAATACATTTTGTCAAATCATCGGCTAAGATGAGGCTTATGAAATCAATGAAAATTGTAGCTCAATTACAGCTATAGACAAATGGTTCAATCACACTCTCCTACCCTAAATAATAAAAGTGCATTTATGGTTCTGATACCAGTGATTCCTAGCCATTTCTTTGGGACAAATAGATGAGCATCTCAAGTGTCATTCACAGCTGGACCCCCACCCCCCAACACAGCCAAACTTCCTGCCCTTCAAACAGACTAGAGAGGCAAGGACAACAATCCTTATAACAAGTTAAGTGCTGTCACAAGCCCACATTTAGATTTATCTTCTCAGCATTTAGCAAAAAAGTAGCTGAGTCAACAATCTCCACAAATATGATTGCTATTATCATAGCATGAGAAAATCATCAAGGCTTATGACCTTAAGGTTTTTTCCCTATAAGTAATGGTGTCAGTCAGAATAGCTAAGTACAAAGTTTTGGGTTTTGTTTGCTTGTTTCTTCTCGTATATATATATATATACAATATATATTGTTTTTCCTCAAAACAAGCTCTTTAAGTGTTTCTTGATGAAGTCACGATTATCAGCAGTGAGGTGACAGTAAAATGACTCAGAGCCATATCTATTTTCCCTTCATTCTTAGGCAACTTAGATGCCATTCCTCCTTACCATCTTAACAAAATGTTTTAACATTAAACAGAAGAAAATAAAGATTCCATTACACTTTTACTCTTACATCTATCAAGAAGCTTGCGGACTTCTCTTGCTCCTGTCTGCAGCCCGCATGCTACTGTGGTATAGGAGCACACTTGTGCTAAATCCCAGCTGTCTGAGTGAGGCAGGGATGTCTATATTTATCCAAGTGTGTCTATATAACTCCTCTAATGAAAAGCTTTAGAAGTTTACAAAGCAGGAATCAGCTCATCTGTTACTCTGTAACTTAAAAATATTCTGTGCTGTTTGCCAGATGGACCTAAATTTGTCTTTTTCTTTCTTCTTAATGGTAAACAAATGAAAGACAAGGGAGAACAGTGGGCATGCCTGAGCCCACAAGAAGGTCTGATGTAAAGATATCTCAGGATTTAAATCAGGCCACTGCTGACTTCTTTCATCGGCCACACATTCTCTTCCTGTACTCTGAGCCATTGCAGTTCTTCTAACCTTTGACAGAATAGCAGCCCTAGAGGAGGTGTGTGTGTGTGTGTGTGTGTGTGTGTGTGTGTGTGTGTGTGTGTGTGAATGAAGGCTTCACAGAAAATGTCCAACACTTAGATAACAGTGGGTATCTTTAAGGGATACTTTTTTCTTTAAAATTCTGATTTTGATGTGCTTTCCCATACTTTGTTTTCAGTAAATAATCAGATCAACTGAAAAGGAAACTCTTGCTCATAAAAACCCTTTCTCTACTGTTTAAAATGATTATTGGCTTATGAAAAGACCATTAAGTATTTTCATCTGCACAGAGATGAATTTCAATTTGTTTATTCTTTTTCCATTTATAATATTTTCTAGAATTTTAATAAGTGTTACTCCTCTAGGTTACTCTTCTCTTAAATGCTTATTATTGCAAAATAAAAGTAACAGAAATACGTGACAACGGTGCAGCTGTTTAGAAAACCACGAAAGCAGTCACCTTCCTGAAGAATTTCCTCACAGGAATTACAATCAGTCTGGACTCTACCTTGTCTGACAGTCTTCTCAATACATACCTTAAGCTATAAAAATACATAAGTTAACACCAATGAAAGAGCTTGGGCTTTAAAGATGATTTGAGGGATGCAGAGAGGGCCCGGTATTTGAGGGATGCAGAGATGACCCAGTGTTTGAGGAATGCAGAGAGGGCCCAGTATTTGAGGGATGCAGAGAGGGCCCAGTATTTGAGGGATGCAGAGAGTGTCCAGTATTTGAGGGATGCAGAGATGGCCCGGTATTTGTGGGATGCAGAGAGGGCCTGGTATTCGAGGGATGCAGAAATGGCCCAGTATTTGAGGGATGCAGAGAGGGCCCAGTATTTGAGGGATGCAGAGAGGGCCCAGTATTTGAGGGATGCAGAGAAGGCCCAGTATTTGAGGGACGCAGAGATGGCCTGGTATTTGAGGGATGCAGAGATGGCCCAGTATTTGAGGGATGCAGAGAGGGTCCAGTATTTGAGGGATGCAGAGAGGGCCTGGTATTTGAGGGATGCAGAGAGGGCCCGGTATTTGCCACAGTGGAGATGCTGATATCCCAGAAATTTCCTTAAAGAATGAAACTACAAAGCTGAAATGGAAGCATGTTCATACTAAAAAAAAATATCTTCCATCACCCTACGCGCAATTGTTTATGACTAAAACACTCAGCTGGAAGCGGACTTTAACACATTTATCCCTGAATGTGATTTTCTGTTCAGTTTGTGAGACTCAAACTCCAACCTGAAAACAGAGTCCATGAGTAATATGTGATTAACCCTTTTATACTAACTGTACATCAGTAAACATGGCTCAAAGTCTATTGTTGATACCTGTAGACACATAAACAAAAGCAAAGCCAAAATTGCTACATAAAAAGAACAAAACATGGACTGGAGAGGTGGCTCCTAGGTTAAGAGCAATGACTGCTCTTCCAGAGGACCTGGGTTCAATTCCCAGCACCACAACTGTCTGGAAATCCAGTTTCAGGGGATCTGACACCTTCATACCAATGCACATAAAATAAAGTTAAATAAACCATAAAAAAATTTAATAAAAAAAGCAAAACACTTTTCCTCCAAGAAGGGAGAAAAGGAGGGCTTACAATATTTAAAGAAATAAATAGATACATATAGAAACACATCAAAGAACTTTGTAAAACTTCCTATTGAAAGAAAATATTACTATTTAGTAATGTTATATTAGCAATTATATTAGTAATATAAATTATATTAGTAATATCAATATTACTAAAGATCAGCCCGAATAACTGGTTTTTTTGGATGGGATGCTTTAATGTAGCCTGAGAAACAGACAATGGTAAAGCAGCTCCCTGGGAGTTCTCCTTGAGGATCACTCACCTTCCTTAGCCTTTCTTATTCAATACTGGCAGAGTGAAGACAAAACAAAGTCCACGTGCCTTTTTATTGACTGCTTTGCCAAAGGTCATACAGGCAAAGACTGTCGAAGAGTAAAAGACCAGCTCTCTGCAGCTAGGAAGGAACAGGGAGATTGCATGCTCTCCTTCTTAAATCAAGAGTAAGTAAGAGATCTAGAGGAAAACACCACAAGTCCTAATGATCACGATATTTCTAGGTGTTGGTACCTTACCTGCAATGTTTGAAAGGTATTTCAGTCTCAGGAAATGGAGAAAGAGTTTGCTTAGCTCATATCCAATGTTACATTCACTTGCCTCTGAAAACCATCAAGCATTCGCTGCTTTCTAAAATGAGCTCTAGTTTTCCTGACCCAGCGCAATCAATTCTTGGTGATAAGATCCTCTCTCACTCTCCTAAGTGATATCTAGAAGCCTCTGCTCTATTATTCTTCTTTCTACTTTGAATGAAAAAAAAAAAAGAAAAAGAAATAAGATAAAAAAAGAACAAGATGGCGCCTAGGTATGATGGAGGAGAAAGTTTGTTGTAGATAAAGAGGAGACATAGCCAGAGGCAGAGACATCTGGGAGAGTTCAGAGCAGACATGACCCTGAGATGTGCCATGTGAGGAGATGACAGAGGGGCAGGGAGAGGACAGAGAAGGGAATTAGATGTAGCACCCTAAGAAAGTTGACAAAAACAAACACAAAATATCCAGGTAACCAAAATAGTTAGATTATACAGGGAAAGGCAGGGGAGAGGAGAAAAATGAGAATTTTCGGGTGGGAGTGGGGTTGTGCCATCCAGGAGGGGCCTATAACAGGTAGGGACTGAGGGATGCAAGGAGAACCTGGCAGCCAGTATCTTTTTTGACATATTAAGTAGGCAGCTCAGCCGTTTGTCCCAGATCTGAAACCTAACACAGTTCAAGTATCTTCCCTTGGTAAATCTTTATTCCTCACCAGCTTAGGGCAGCTCACAGAAGTATGTTTATTTACCATTGTTGTGACTGTATTTTGTTTCTATGACTATCTGAGAATAATAGTCTTCCTCCACTAGAGACTGACTCAAACTTCTTGTGAGTCACCATTAATCACATGAATGGCATGTAACAGTTGGTTTAACTATGGACAAATGATCAATTCACATTTGACAAACAAAAGAATTGAACGGAAGAATTATTTAATACATGAACTGAGCCAAAAAGCTTTCCAGTTGGTTGATTCTGTCTTGGAAAAGTCTGAGTTGACACATTTTTCATGATTTGTAAACTAGTGATAGTTAGAAAATATTATTGAATATTCAGGAATTTTTAATAGAGAGGCATTGCCTTTACAATAGAATTTCTGCAATTCAGCTTTGATAAAGAGACTATTGTTCTAATTTTTTCTACTTAAGTATGTCTCAAGAACTGTAAGCAGTCTGTCTTCAGCAAATTTAGTTAATCAGATGGACTTAATTATGAAGCATATAGTGATTTCAGTATTGTATCTGGACAGTACTCTACAAACACTGTTGACTAGTTCTGACAAGGAAGCTTTCGTGAATGCCAAACCTGAGAGTCCTAGGGGTTAGGAAATTGTCATACAACCCATTGGTATGACAGCTGTGAATTCAATGAGGGATAACTTAGAGTCTCAATTAACTATGGAAAGTCCCCTTTAAGGGCATCAACAGCCAGTGCTCTGGATTCCCTTCCTGTATTGAGTGCAAGCAAGAATCTCAATGACCTTGACTTTGGAAGACATGGAGTGTGGATTTGTTACACAGCCACCTAAGGCTCTCTCAGCCTGAATCCAGCCAGCAGCCTAATTAAACAGCAAGCATTCCTGGAGGGGAATGTTAATGAGTCTCCTTAGCAGCCAGCAGTCTGTTCCCCAGATGGTGCAGGGGTTATAAATTGTCAATAGGGCAAGAGTAGTGAAGGAAGTCAAGAAAAATACAGAAAGACGTTTACATCACTGGGACTTTCTGCCATAGATCTCCATGTTGAAGACCCTTGGACGTGGAGATGAGGCTGTGTGAAGGAATGCAAAAGCACATTCTGTTTGCTTCTTGTGTAAGAACACATGTAGAATTTGCTCTGGCTTTTCAAGTAGATCTACCTTTCAAACTGAATGTTGGAATTATTATTTTAAGTGATCTTGACAAGTTGATACTAACAGGAAAAAATGACACCATGGCCAAAATATTCCAGGAGTTTAACTGGTACTTATTATATCTTGGGGGCTATCAGACAAGTGGGTTAACTTTAAATAATAAAGCCTTAATAATAAACAATCTCCTATGACATTTAAGCCATGTCCTCCCTATTTTAGAATAGTGAACTCAAAACATCAGATATTATCTACAATTTATTGGTGTTTGTTAAGTCTCTTAGACAGTCAGTGAATCCCTAAGAAATTGTTGAAGTCAGTTGGATATCTGAAAGCCACAGTGAGTTTTATTTTCACTGTATTTCAAAAGCCAATTCTAAGACCATCTGTGGTGAGACCACCCTGTAGGTTCTCCCTTCCCTGTGTCCCCCCTTTATATAAAATCTTCCCCATTAATTTGGCAGTTTCTAAATGGCAGTCAGTGGCAAAACGTTTCACTTCTATGATTAGATGACACTGTGAACATCTCCATCTTAACTGACTAGAGGTCACTGTGAACATCTCCATCTTAACTGACTTGCTGAACTACAGGTGCAAGTGGGATCATTTCGACTGTCTATAAAGAGGGCCACCATGCGACCAGGAATTGTCAAGATCAAAAGGCCTTGGACCCGTAAACAGAAAACACTTATTTCTACAACAATCATCTCGAATAGACTATGTCCCCCAGAAAGACACCTACCTGACTGTCCATGATTGCAGTTGTGTGAAAATCGGCATGGATGCCTCCTCTAACCTATGCCCACAGTCTGACACACAGAAGCAGACTGAAGAAGAATATTGTTTTATACCATGAAGTTTGTGGGAATGTAGTATGCAACAATGGAAGATTAATCTATTATTAAAGAATTACCCATATCTGGTTCTAATTATGAAAAGAAAGATTTTTATACTTTGAAGACTTTAAACATCATTGATATGAATATACCAACCCAATTCTAATGGATATAAATTACTATGTGTCTCATAGTTGTACTGTATTTTGACAGTTTTAAGGATCAAACTCAGGGCTTAGATTATGCTAGAAAAACGCCCAATGATTGGGCACACTGATTTCCTGTTGTTCCGTGTTTAACTCAGTGGAAACTTTAGTGCCTGGTTTGCAGAACAACATTAGAACGCAGGAACTCTCTGATGAAGCTGCCACAACCACACATAAGAAAGACAGAAGCATGAAACCCTAGGGCTGCATTTGATTTCTTTTCAACCATAAATATCAAGTTTCTTTTACTTGCCACTGATTATGCCACTAATTGCAACTTCTATTTTGTTAATGGAGTCTGGTGGGTGGGAACTTTTTCTCAAAAGCCATGTGTCAGACAAACAGATAAAGTCTTCCTTATTTGGCCTCTTCAGCAACCATTTCTGCTGTTTTCCATAAGGTGAGCACTTGCTGACTTCAGTGGGTCTTCTGCTTTAAACATCTCATAAAGAGAACTTCGCAGGACTGGTTCTGATGTGTGATTAAGAAGAACACTCTCTGACTTCTAATTATCAAAATAAAGACATTACTTGCCTGAAGGGAGATTTCAAGGCACCCAAGTAAAAGACTCAATTTTGTCCATAAAATATAAACCTATAAACAAAGAGACTGACATGCAAATGTTTCCCAAGAAATATTGCCTCCGGCCTCAGCGGTAAAGCATGTCCTTTTCTCTTTCCACTACTTGGTCTATTCGGACTTTGCATAAAAATCATTTTAGAAGTTAATGTTTTACCCTTGACGAATGAACAAATGATTGTAAGTTGCCACAGCAAGTGCCCTGTAATAGATATTGTCTCCCATCTTTATTGAGTAAGAAACAGGCTTTGGGGCTCTTTCCAACATAGTTTTGAGAATGTTACAGAAAAGGAAATTTGATTTTGCTTTTTTCTACACAGCCATTTGCTTCCTTTCTTCCTTTCCTCTAAGGCATGGGCTGCCAATTTGATTTTAATTCTAGAAAACATTTTCCTGGCAAATAATCCCCTTTTTTAACAAAAATTCTTTACTTGACATTTAATGCTGTTTTAGGGTCAAAGCCTCACAGAACCCAAATAGCACTGTGTACAGCACTCACGGAAAAGGGATAGTATTCTCAGCTGCTTTGCTTTCCAAACCTATTGCAAAGCTACAGAATTTAAAGTCCAAATCCTACCACAAAAGACATATTAAATGCTGGAAGAATATTCTAAAGGTCACATTATCTTAATGAAGTGCCACTTCCTGACAGAATGCCTGTGACACTGGAGTAATATACTCCATTTTGTGGGGAATGCTCCTTGAAACCCATGCCCTCTGTGCTCTAAACAAAGACACTGGTAATTTTCTTAAAAGGTCACAGACAAATGTGTTATTTAAAACCAGCCATTTGCCAATTGTGAATATATATACAAAAGACAAAAAGGAGATATAGAATGGGATTAGAACATTTGAAAAATGCCAGACTTTTTCCACCTATAGTTTAGTAATATGTAATTGTGTCAGCTAATTACATTCTTTGATCTCTATCACTTTATCAAAATGTTAAAGGGAAAATTTTAATCCTTCTGACTATTCAATGAAACTAGAAAGTGAGTTTTGATAAAGTTACAGTTTGCATTATATTTGTTTTATTTCAGATTCTTTTGCAGGGGATTTTGAATGTGTGTATTTGTTTTATGTTTAAGTCAGGGACTGTGGCTCAGTGCTAGAGTACTTGTCTAGAATGTACATAAATCTCTTCATTTTATCTGTAGTGCAGTAAGACAAACATAAAAGAAAATATGGAACACAGAAGAAACATGTATTGTTTCATTCTGTTTTGTCTTACAAATTGGATTTTAATGCACATACTATTGTTAGAAAGCCAGAGTATTTTGTTTCTGTTGTTTGGCTGGTTTTGTTTTTTTCTGTTTGTTTTTAAATATTTTTGGTTGTTGTTGCTGTTTTATTTCATAGCAAGGCACCTTTCATTTAAGTGCTCTTTCAGTAAATATTTGAGGTGTAGTATTTTCAAAAATGAACAAAACAGAGAAAGTTTGCTTACTGAATTACCTGACTAAATAGTAATCATTGCTACACTAACAGACAAATATATTTCATAATTTTACATCATTTAATTACATACATGGACCAATTAATTGCAATTCTATTTTGTCATTTTAGTATGCTTTTAACTCAAATACAATTAATCACTTTCTCACACTTCCTTTCATCCCTCCAACTCTTCCCACTTACCCTCCTACAAATTCCTCCCATGTCCCCACTCTCAAGATGAGAAATGGACAGCCTCAATTTCATTGACTACCTACCTATGTATTGAACACACACACACTCACACTCACACACACACACACACACATGAATGGGCATCTATGACCTAAGAAATGAGCCATCACTAGCTACTAGTTCAGCCAGGGCTTTGATCGTAGACATCCAGCTTCCAGAACTGAGAATAATCTGTCATGTCGTGGAAGCACAGCTTATGAAGGTTAGAAATCATTTTCCTCTATGGCATTCTTAGGAATGATGGATCTTAGGGTGCCACGGAATTGAGAAGATGGGAGAGAAAACAGTGCAAGCTAAAAAGACTACAGTCCTGGCTGATGTAACTGAAACCAGCTGTGCCTTGGATTGAGATGTGTTTAGTGTTAGAAAATGTTGAATTTTCTCCTAACTACCCATGCTTTCACTTCTCAGCTGAAGTAACAGATTCTTTTTCAATGTTCTAATATAATCCGTACCCTCTGTGAAGTTTTTCTGTCTGGAGATGGATTCCAAAGTCAGTTCTAACAGGAAGATTGCCTGTCATTCATCTAAGGAACTATTTCATTCATAAATGTAGATAAAACTATATTTATAAAGAAAACTAAAAGTCTGAAAAGCTAGACGAAGGTAAACAAATGGAATGGGCCCCAGGAGAAGATTTGGTTCCTAATCCTCAAATGACCTAGTGACCAATCACAGCACATCTCCAGCAACATATCTGAAATTATCACTTGAAGTCCCATCTTAAACCCATGAGATCAGAATCTACATTTAAGCACTTCCCAGAGGTGGTACACACTCATGAAGGTTTATGATACTAGAAGATAGATGCTAGAAATCAGCTGTGTTGTTAGAGATACTGGTACCCCCCATGCCAAAACTCCTAAAAGCAGATTTGTTGAATTAATCAAGCATAAAATAAACGTTAAATCCTGAAGACTATTTATGTCACAACTGAAATAAACATACAGGGAATATGTGATAATGGTTGGGAAAATTCTCTTAAATGCCTTGTATTTCTGAAAAATTGGGAAAGTGAGAATATTTGAAGAGTAGGAAGCTTTAGAAAATGATGATAATACTTTCTTCTAGTGCAAAGAGCAAACTTGAGAGCATTGGATGGTATAGGAGTTTAACTTTTGAATCTCAATACAGGTTTGCTGCATGCCCATGTTTGGAGGTCTTAGTTCTGGGACAGGCTTTCTTGCTTGAATAATTTAAGGAGATCTGGAGAATCACACCTATTGGTGCATACAACTTAGAGGTGAGATTTTTTTTTCTGATAGTATCCCAAGCTATTTAATACATCCAAACTCACACCCCCATGCCTCAACCTTTAGAATTCTGGCATCATGGGTGTGTGTCACTACCTACATCTATCAGACTATGTGTAGGTTATCTTCTATAATAAAAGATGGTATCTTCAGAGTTGGAGTGTGAAACAAAGAAAAAGCTAAAAAATATATCTAATCATCTCAGTTCTACTATAAAGGAAAATGAAATACTCCTCCAGCGAGGACAATCAGAAAATTTATTTTTTTAATGTACACCACCAGGATTTCTGAAGGAGCAGCTAAAAGTGAAAGTAAGAGAATAAAAATAATGAAGAAGGCAATAAAAGCAATCACTTCTGAGTAAGGCTTTGAAAATGAGGATACTAGAAATAAATGTAAGGCAATCTGTTAGACTTTAAGACTCTTAATAGTAATATTACCTCCAGAGTTCAGTCAACTTGTATTGTCTTATGGGAAATAATAATTATAATCTATCAGTTGTATCTTTAAAAAATGATATGGTAGGAATATGACACATTTACTTTTATCTTAACAAATTTCCGGATCAAAGAAAAGTAGAGCTAAACAATGAAAAAAGTCCACTTGAAATCATCAGGATTTTTTTTCTGACATCAGAAAATGAAACCATAATCAGATCCTGTTATAATGCTAAAGGGTGTAGATTTTATGATATAAAAGTTACCTGTTACAACACGTAGTTCATTTTGCAAGGTTCAAATCCTGCACTTGTCCATGAATATTTTAATTGATTTTATTCAGCAGCTCAACCTTCTCATATTACCACAATATATGAAAGGTGACATTACAAATTTTCTATGAAATTGCCAAGGTTAAGCATGACAAAGAAAGATAATAGTTGCAATTATGATCTGAGTATCTCAAAATACAAAGTAAAAACAGCAGTGATATAGATATTTAAAAAAAAACATAGAGGAGTCTGAGATGAAGGGCAGTAAACATTTCATTTCTTGTAACCTTTAGCATTTAATTCCAGTTTAAAGTCTTTCATTTATCCCCCCAAATAGGCAGAAAATTCACTGTTTTGAGCAGGTATCAAGATATAGTGTAATCCTTATAACATCAGCATATAACTCAGCCGTGCTTCTACACATGCCAGTAAATGCCAGTAAGTTTAGGAAACTAGTTCATGTACAGAAGCAATGGAAAATAACATATGAAAATAAATTAAGCTAATGAGTGAAAGATGATTATAATGGGAAAATATAAAATATTTATTAAAATTGAAGAATATACAAAACAATAGAAAAGTAATTCATATTCATGAATACAAATAATCACTCTTGCCAGCCTGCTCATACTACCCAGCAACCTAAGTGTGCAGCACAATCTATAAGGTGGTCTATTCCCAGACACAGGGTAAGCAAATCCTAAAAATTGCACAAAATAAAACTTTCAGCACATAAAGAAATCTTAATCAAAAATAAGTCTGGAGGCAGCAAACTTCCTGATTGCAAATTTTATTACAAAGCTACAATAATCAAAATAGTGTGCTACTGACTTAAAAGCAGACACATAATCAACAGAACAGAGTGAAGAATCCAGAAATAAATCCATACAGGTTTTAGCAACAAATTTCACAAGTGCACCCATAGTATGCAATGTGGAAAAGATAATACATTCAGCAAACAATGTTCAGAAAACAGATGTGCATATGCAGAAAGATGAACATGGACACTTATCTTACATCATATTAAATATCAATATAGATGGAATTAAGAAATTCAACAAATTAAAATGTGAAAAATACGAAAAAGCAATCCATAAAATGAGGAGGGGCGTTCTAACTACACACCCCAAATATATTAGGAAATCATAGAAATCTGTGATAAAAATATCCCTGTCAAAACAGGCAAAGGATCAAAATAGACATATTCCTCCAAGAAGACGTAGTCAACAGATATATTGAAACTGTTCAGCACCGTTAATCATCAGAAAAAATGGGGGGAAACCCGACAATGGTTTATCAAGGTACACATGTAAAATAAATGGTTGTTATGGAAATGTCAGGGATGACACATGCTAAGGATGATGGGAAAAGAAAATCTGTATACATTGTCAGGGGAATGTAAGCTGGGCGCTTGTCACGCTCATTGTGAGAGACAACTTCAGAAGGAAAACAGCATCTGAAACCAAGTGAGTCTGGAGCAGTACTGTGGTCCAGAGAAATCAGTTCTAACCGCACATCGAAGTGAAATGAGAGACACTGACATTTCGCTTTCTCTCACTGCAGCATTAGTAACAGCATCGAAATGGACAAGCACTACTAACATGACTGATGATGAAGGAAAGGTGGCATGGATTGTAGCACTGGTAGGCTTTTAGAAAATCAAGGTAGGTGTGGTGGTGCACACCTTTAATTTCAGCACACAGGATACAAATGCAGGTGAATCTCTAAGGGGTCAAGGCCAGCCTACTCTGCATAGAAAGCTATAGACCACTCAAAGCTACATAGGCCTTGTCTCATAACGTAAAGAAAGAATATTATACCACCTTAAAAAGGAAGGAAAATTTGATGTTTCTAACATGGATAAATCCAAAAGACATGGTATAGACGGAAATTAGCCAGACACAAAGAGAGGGACCCTACATAATTTCATATATGTGGAATCTTTATAAGCCCAACTTATACAAATGTGGAGGAATGAAATGGTGATTGGCCAGACCCAGAGGGTTATATAAATGGCGAGTGATAGACCAAAAGGCACAAACTTATAACTATAAGGTGAATAAATTCAGGAAAGTTAAAGGACTTAATAGTGGTCAGAATTCAAAGAATTTTTGTATACATGGAATTTGTTAAGACTTAATCTTAAATATTTCAGCACAGAGGGAAAAAATGGGAGAAATGTAAGAAGTGATAAAAAAAAGCTAAACAGTTTGATGGTGGAATAAATCTCTAAATTTGTACATATGCCATAACACATTAGGGACAGTCTACCCTTTATTACCTATAAAGCTGACAAGAACACATCTATTTCCAAAGGAAAGATGGAGCCATTCAACCAGAGCCACAGTGCCATTGTGATATATGGTCAAGAAATTCATGGAAAACATATGTTTTTTAAACAATAATTGTGCGCACCTCTGTTGGGCCCGTGCCCTCCTCACCACAGTCATTGAAGAAGATTTATAATTTCAAGTGCATTCTTTCCCAGAGTTCAGGCTCAAGTTCAGCAGCAAAGCATTGCACCATTCTCCAGTGTGCCACTATGGCACCAGCACGCCTGCTTTCTTGGTGGGTTGGTGTGGCACACACGGTCACAGCTGGGTGAGATGCATTTTCTACCCCAGGGGCCTTTAGTGTCTCCCAGTGCCATGAGTACCACTCAGCAGAGCAGGAGATCTAAGCTCCAATTTGTTTTGTAAGGATGCTCCTCTTTTTATTTTTCTAGGATGCTTCCTGGGTGTCGGCCATGCGCAGAGCTTACCAGGAGCATTTGAATCAACAAGTATAACTCAGGCTACGATACTGCCATCTGCTGATCTTAGAATACTGAAGTCTGACTGAAACCTTTTGTGTAGTCAGTGATTATGCTGAGCCGGTTTAGAGAGAGGCTGCTGTGCAAAACTCCAGGACATTTCAGAAACATCTCAGCTCCTAAACAAGGGACTTTGAAGTGACTTCCTCCATCTCAGCCCATAAAATGCGTAATTCTTTCAAACCAACAGATCAGTGATGCCAAAAGTATTAATTATACTGGAAATAAGCTAAGAGCCTTACAGATAAGAAGTACGACATGAAAGGCAGCATCCTCCACATGGTGTGGCTACTAATAATGAATTCCGGACCCAAGTCCAAGAAAACCCAGCATCAGCATTTGAAGGCTGAAGAGTACCATACCCAAGATATGCAAATGTTTTCATAATAATGTATTACAAGCAAGAGCTGCAAAAAAGAAGGCCATGACATGAATTAAAAGCAAAACAAAACCTTCTTGGCTGATAGAAAAATTAAGGCAGAAAAGAGAAAAATGAAAATGTGCCTGCCCTAGTGACTCAGAGACATGCATAAAGCTCCTGGTGAGCGCATAGGCAAGGTCGCCTTCCGCAGCCTCCGTGGATGCATTTGTTTAAGTAGGAGAGTCTACATATCTTCTTACACAGTTAGTGCTGGTCAGAAGGAAGGATCCCTTCAGAGAGGCTGGACGCTATTCTTTGGATTTGCGTATAAAGGAATGGAAACTTTAAGTTTACAAAACACATTAGAGTTCATTATCTCACTTGATCCTTGACGCAATTACTAAGGTGGATGGCACAGAGATGCCAAGTGTTACAGAGGTGTAAAATGATGCTCAAACGGAAGCTGGGCAGAGTGGTAAAGGCCAGAGTGAGCCTCCCATTTATGGTTTGTCTTTACTCCATACTGGTTGAAAGAAACAGCACCTGTTATGCTATACCACAGGGCTAGAAGCATTTCAGGAAGGTAAGTCTAATCCTTCTCAATATTAATATTGACTGCATATTTTGTGTTGGGCCCTTGAGTAAAATGTCAAAAATAGAAGAATGAAGGAAAACAAAAGACAAAAGTCTTGTTTTCATGAAGCTTACAGAAATAGTATGAATTAATTCTGTTAACAATTAGATACCTAAAGTTTTGTATTTTGCCAGACCTGCGCTCAGATCACTTAAATGACATATGTTGACACAAAAACAGTTGATTAGGTAAGATTGCAGTTTGGGCCTGGATTTGTTGATTCTGGAATCTTGAACCATATAGTGGAGGTGTTTGGTAGCATATTTATGCATATCTAGGGCTCATAAGAGAGATGTAGGCTGGAGCTGGGACTCTGTGAGGATAGTGAAGTGAGTTCGTGATACAGCACCCATGTAATAAGCCAGTGCGGTGGAGATATGCCTGCAGTCCTAGGACCGAGAGGTAGACACTGTGGACCCTGAAGCTCACCAGCCAGCCAATCTAACAGTTTTTAAGTCTGGCTTCAGCACAAAGCCCATCTCAAAAAACTAAGAAGCCATCTGCTATTGACCTCTGGCTTTCAGGTGTGCATCCACAGACATGCCAGCAGGTATATACCTCCTCCCCAATGCTTGGGTGAGTCTGTGTGCCTCTGTGACTGCCAAGCAGAAAAGTATGCCATGTTTTATAATATTTTGAAATATTTATTAAAAGAAAAGAAAATGGTGTGTATGGGTGGGGAAGATGATGGCTCAGTATTTAAGAGCACTTGCTGCACTTGCAGGGTACCTGAGTGTGGCTCCCAGCATTGACACCAGGCTGCTTACAAACATCTATAACTCAAGACCAGGATGCTATGCCTTCCTCTGGTCTCCATGGGCATCAGCACATACATGGGATACATTCTCCAAAACATCATGCTTGGGACTGTGAAGAAATGGCACACAGCCCTCTCCCTCCTGTTTCCTAGGCTTCCAGAAACACTCATGAGACTTGACTCTTCTGGGACCTGCTGAAGTAGGAAGCACTGTCTCTAGTGCCTCTTCCCTTGGAATACAGCTGCAGTTCATGAAGCTTCTTGTGGCTATGTAGAAGCAGCCTTTCAGGAAACTGACCTCCCACCCATGTCACCCCTAGCACTCTGTGACACATCAGCTTTTGTTTTGTTGTCTGCATCTTTGCCAGAGGACCTGGTTGACCTGGTTGTTTTCACTCTTTGTATTCAATAACAAACTAAATCCAGAAAAGGCTTGTTTCTCAGTGACTGAATCTTCCAGTATTGGTTGAGACCTCTGGGTCAACAATAGGGACAAAGATAGAACAGGCCTGCAGAAAACTGTGACAAGAAAAAACAGGAGTTAAAAAAAAAGCAAGAAAAGCTGAAATACAGGGTTATATGACTGAGCAAAGTTAGACAAGTGGGGTTTTATGAGTGAGAAAGTTTGGAAGATAGAGATTATGACTGAGAAAAGCTGGAAGCTTAAATAAAATACTTAAAATGTAACATTTATCATCAGAATCTTTGAGAAATATTTACTATGACAAAAGAAAATATCTTTGAAGAAGTAGTAAACCAAAACCACATATTGTTATCACATATTTGTAAATACAGGAAACAAACAAAAACACAAAACGAGAGTCAGCATTGTGTTTTTATTGCTTGATATTCCCTACTGCATACAATTATGGTAGACATTTGTTATTAGGAATGGTATGTACAAAGGAGAAGTAGTCAGACACAAAACAAGAAATAGGTAAATAAGTTTTGCTTTATGATGAAAGTATCAAAAGCTAATTTAGTGACATGTTGTTTCCAACTGAGATATTTAATACCTATTCAAGGCAGTGCATTTTATCATATCTCAATCAGAAAGGAATATACACAGTTTCCAAATTAGTTAGAAAAATTACTGAATAAAGTTTCATCACCAACTCAAACCTACTTCTTATCTACCTAAATTCTATCAGGGTTAGTGTTACTTTTGATGCTCATGGATCAGATAGAATGATTGTGCTCTCAGAAAAGAAAAAAAAACAGCAAAAACCGAGCAAACATGTGGTCCAGCTGGGCACATGGTGATGAAGATTATAGAGTAGGTTATAAACTCATAGGAACTTTTTAAATTTTATGGTAGTGTTATATTTATTATTCATTCAACTCCTCAAAAAATATCATTTGATTGCTTACACTGTATCTACATTATTCCTGGGCATCTAGAATACAATAAATAAACAGTCAGTAGCCAATATTCTAATGAGAGTAGAGAGTAAATAATCGCATAAAAGACAATGAGAAATGAAGATTGATCCCAAGCACACTTGATGTAGCATTCACTCTGTCAAATGCTCCCTGTATCTCTCAGTGTCAATACTCTACATGGAGAAGTGCAACATGAAGCAAGAGAAACAATACTCATGGGCCAGAGAGAAATGGATAGTGGTTATTCAGAGAAGGCACCGCTAAGGGGTTTCCATCTGAAGAGAAGCCAGATGCAGAGAACATTGCCACAAGAATGGTGGGAGACAGTAAATCTAGTGACAGAAGCTTGAGTGCAGTTGCCAGGGGGCTGATTGTCATCATGACTAATTACTGTACTGTAATGCAGTTCAACTGGAGAACAAACAAGTTAATCTTCATTTCAATACACTGAAGGATAAACATAACCGTATCTGTTTGATACAAGATGCACATGTCGACGGTGTTCAAAAGTGCCTCTAAAGAACAATGTGGGACTAGGTAGAGAGTAGCAAAGCGTGAATGACTGGATTTCAGTTTGGAATAGAATAACCTGTGGAAGTGTGAGGATAAGAGCATTGGCTGGCAGGTGCAGAAGCAGGAGACACAA
Organism: Ondatra zibethicus; assembly: GCA_004026605.1. Taxonomy (NCBI): domain Eukaryota; kingdom Metazoa; phylum Chordata; class Mammalia; order Rodentia; family Cricetidae; genus Ondatra; species Ondatra zibethicus. The sequence goes on from PVIU01003685.1 coordinate 49,092, forward strand.
TATGCAATGAGTGCTGGTCCTGGTGACAATAATGAAGGTGATTTGAAGAAACCATATACTGAATACATGTGAAGAGGAATACAAAATAGAATTTGCTTATAGATTAGAATAAAGAAGATCTAGAATGTTCCACAGTCTTTTATCTGAGAATCAAGAAGAACATAACATGTTTCTGTGGACAAGTCTACAGGAAGACCTGCTTTGTCTGCATGCAGTGTGGTAGTAAGGTTTTCATATGCTGCTTGGGGAATGTTCTATCTGAGATCTCTCATGAGATGTGCAAGTGGAGATGCCAAATATACAGCTCTCTGTACAAGAACTGGGCTCAACAAAAGAAGTTTAGACTTGGCACGTAGACGCAAACCTCAGATGGTGTTGAAATTTCCAGTACTGGATGAAAGCATGGGTGGTGTAAAGGAAGAAGGAAGGAGTGTAAGGGAAGCGCTTCGTTAGGGTCCAGCATTTAAGTTAGAAGAAGCCAAGTCAGTTAAAATGTGCAATCCAGGATTCTAACAAAGACATGCTTTAGGAAAGAGGACTGCTGTGGGCATGATGGTAAGCAGCTGAGTTACAGAGAACGAGGCAGCGGCGACAGGAGAGGCTATAGGGTCGCACTGAACAGGCAGGCAGAGGAAGGGCTAGTGTTAAAAACAACAGCTGGAACTTAAAACTCCTCCCATCTGCTCACAGAGGAATTGAGATGCCTAAACAACGTGACTGCACTGTTGGCATCACAGTTGCATTTCTGAAAAAAATTCCTCAAAAGAGAATTACGATAGAAATACAGAAGGTTAGAAAATGGTGGCGCTAGGACAATGGATGACAAAGATCATACACACCCAGACACATAGACAGACATATTGTGTTTGTGTGTGTAATTTGAAGTCTCTGAGGAGGGGAATTTCTATGGGAGAACATCAGGAGAGAAGAACTTAAGCGCAGACATCGTTAGCAACAGAATCTAAATGCACAGAATCCAGGTAGCTAATTAGCTCATATTATAATTGGAAATAAGGATTATATAGGGGTCACTAGGTACATTGTAGATATCATGGTTAATAAGCAATGAATAGTGAAATTCTTGATAATAGCTAAAAGAACCGATGCTAGGGCTATAGCTCAGGAGAGCACTTAACAAGCATGAGGCCTGACTTTGATCCTTAACACAGTCAAAATTAAGATCAGCAAATTTACTCAAAATGCAATAGATTCGCACTGTGTGGATGTCACTGGAATTTACATAAAATATCATTAATTTTTATACAATATAAATTACATAAATATATTGAAGATAAAGATAATTTTATTCATTTTATCAAGGTTGTAATTGATTAACATCCTATGTCATTTTATTTAGTCTTTTAGCACACAGTTTACAATATTTTAAAAAATAATATTTAAAAAGAATAATATTGGTTTGATGAAATTTTGTAACATAATTAATATCATGTATTTGATGAATAGTCACAAGAAAAATAGTCTATACGTTTTTGAGAAATTATGGCAAAGATACAGAGTGAAGAGAGAAAGAATGAAAAACTACTGAGAACCTTCTGATGCCTGATGATAGGTGGATTTCTAACATCACCTGAAGGAGGACTTGTGAATCATCCTGCAGAAGTGCCCTGACCAGAAAGCAGCTAAAGCACATTCCTGTGCACCACTCCTCACAGCAAGCTTACTAGCAGCTGACACCCCCCCTTTCACGTTATCCCTTCTACATGGCTATCTATTTTTTCCTAATTAAAGTGCCATTACTTTGGGTTTGGTGCCTTTGTTTCTGAATATCTCTGTGTCAAACAAATCTTTGTCCAAACAACATTATCTAACAGATAACTGTGGAGAAACTGTTCTGACAGGGGTGTCCGCCATAAATCTTAAAATGGGCAAGGAAACGCATTATAATTTCTCCTGTGGTGTAAACACATAAGCATATATTGAAATATAAAACAAGATCTATGCTCCACAAATTCTATTAACTATTCAAAGAAGTTATGTGAAAATTTATCAAATACAACAGCTTGCTAATAGAAAACTGCATTTTATATCCTTCTATGTGAAAGGGTCTGACACTATACCTAAGATCTCCTGGGTTGTTGTGCCTTATTTACAAAGATCTCCTCAGAATTTACAAACTAATTTTGCAAATTCTACACAGTGTTAATAGCAAATCAATAACTCTTATCTCAAAGTAAGCAGGATCTGGCTGTTTTATTTCTTGGCTATGTCCTTTGTAACATTAGAGCTGACCTGATGATTTAAATTTGGTCTTTAACTTTGGCTTCCATTTTATCATTGCTTGTCTGCATGATACATAATCTACATGATACAACTGTCAAACCAAGGGCTTATGTGCCAGGTAAATCATTCTTAATGTTATAAAATGCATTTACAGGAATCAGGCGCAAGATTGAAAGCACAACATTAGAAATTTATTTTAATTCCAGAAACACAATGAAAGTGTATCTATGAGGTTAAAAAATGAGTACTAGTTATTACTGAAAGCATTGGGACCATTTTCTAAGACTTGGCGTTAAGTCTAAGAAAAGAGCAGCTATGAACAAACAACTTACAAAACAACAGCGTGTAAATGGGCAATGAAGAGGCTGCAGGGCCAGGCTAGTTCTCTCGGGTCTAGACAGATAGAAGATTGTCAGACAGCTTCTGCAGCAGTCAGATGGCAACGCCAACTTACAGGCATCCCCAAGGTCTTGCAGTTACCACAGTGTCTTCAGGTGACAGGTAATACTTAGGAACACACCAACACTAAGCTCCCCAATTACAGCCAATGTCAAGATTTCACAACCAGAGAACTGTTAATTTCAAACCGACTTACACACTGCCAGACAGAAGCCTTTATGGAAGGCTAGGGTTTAAAGCACCAATAGCCAATGCTAAAGAACTTTCTAGCACATTCACAAAAAGATAGTATATTTAGGGATATTGCAAATGGGATAAAAGATACATTTCTTTACAGGGAGGGGTCACTGTGTGGCATTTATACTCATGCAGAGAAAACCTCCGAGAAGACAATGGGTGTGTATTTATACTCAATTAGAGTCACATTTTACAGCAGAGAATGACTATTTAAACTTCACTTTTCTACACGATCATATTAAATTAAATACTTAGATTATTTCTTTAAGTAATTTTAAGTATTTCTTTTCTGTTGCTGCATTGTATCTGGGTGTTGTTTTGTTTCCCTGTCAGTTATTTTTGCATTGATTTGCAAAGTTCTTTTCAAGTGGTCAACACTTCATTGTCTTAGATTTTTTTATTACTTGGAAGAACACAAAGGGCTTTGTGGTCTTTTAAATGTCAGTGTGTGCTTTTTAAACTTTGGACAATACAAACATTACTAAGGTTGGTTTTCAAAGAGAAAGAGTTGTGCAAAAGGCATGGGATAATCAGACTGTAGCAGAGGATGCTTAAACCACAGTCCATGTACCCAATATATACATTTTGCTTTCATTGCCAAGCTTCAAATTCTGAGAAGTAAAGCTACCAGTCAGAGGATATTGACAAACACTTTTAAAGTTGTGACATCTCAAAATGACATTCACATTTGAATTTCAAATATTCAATTTTCCAGAGATAAAGGCCCAAACAGTCATCTACTTCTTGTATATTCCTGAGAATTATTTTATTTCCTTTCTTCTGTTCTGTTTTTCCTTTCTTCTTTCCCTTTCTTCCTTCTTTTCTTTCTTCCTTTATTTATTTATAGACAGCATCTTCCTAAGTGTTTCCAACCCTATCTCTGTGAAGGATATGTTAGGTATTTCATTACTTATTTAGAATTAACAATCATCCTTACCAAGAAACTAAAAGATATTCATATTTTAATTGGTAAATATGATTGAAAAGAGAAATTATAAAGTAACTATGCTTATTGGTACTTAATTCTCCATAGCAATGAAATGGAATAAAACTAGTTTCCCATCAAGAAATGAATGAATAAAGAAAATTTGGTATGTGTATATAAAACGCGACACTTTCAGCTCTAAAGTAAAATTTGCAAAAAAATAGTGAATGCACCCAGAATATATAATATTGAGCATAGTCACACATAGACACATTATCTCAGAAAAAAAACCCTACATATTCTCCATCATAGAAGGACCTAAGCTGTGTGTGTGTGTGTGTCTGTGTGTGCGTGCACGTGCACGCATACATGCATGTGCAAACAAATGTATATTTGTGTACATTTAACATGTAGAACATAGAATAAGAGGAAGCAAACAATAGTTGATGAGGGAGGAGGTAATGAGAGAGGACTGAATTCAGGAAACAGATAAGAGAACATAACTCTAGTAACTACAGACACCAGGAGAGTAAAACAGGACCATTGCCAGGATGGGGGGCAAGGGAACAATAGAGGGGATAGCAAGGTGTGAGTAGTCTGGTCAGGGAAGGCTCATTGAGAACGGGACAAAAGAGAAGCAGGGAGATATATTAAAGAGCAGTATGGAAGGCTGAAAAAATCCCACAAGGCATCATACTATTAACTCTATTTAAAAACACAAAACAAAACAAATAAAAACCTTATAATGCAAGTAATTTCATGTATAAAGAGCCAAAGGCCATATAACAAAAACTCCAATACCAGACCTGAGGTTCTCTATTGCTATTGATCTTGGTTATCCACCAGAAATAGAAAGTAAGTTCTTATAGCAAAAGATACCATGCACTTCAGAAACAGGGCCCAGAGACCCATTAGCCGGAACTAATATGAATGCTTCTTCCCTGAGAATTAGCTTTCTTGGTGCCAAAATGAGGCATTCATACTTGAAAGTAGAGAGGCAACCAACAGTACTACCCAGCTATGATGATAGGAACCACACAATGACCACCATCACACAAATAGCCCTACGGATATAGGAGTGGCATGCATACCTTGGCAGTAAGCAACATCCCTCTAATTGGACTTAAGAGGTCTAGTACTGGAAATATAGAAACACTGGAATCATATTTATTGAAGAAGAATCTACAACCATAACCTTAACAAACCAGAACAATCCGTAAAAACAGGTCTATAAATATTTGTCCGTTTTCTCATTGCAACAGATAGAGAACACCACAGAAAAACAAATTAACCGAAATGCAGAGCTGAGGAACCTAGTCCCAATAGATACATCCTCAAATTCCTCCCACAGCTAAGGCACAGGGAACAATGAGGAAAAGGGGACAGAAAGACGCAAGAGCTAGGGGGTCAGGGAGTTTGCTGTGGGATTGGGTATCCTAGTGATATCAGAGTCTCACCAATGTGACTGCCTAATGTGAGCTGAATAAGGATGACATCAATGAACACTCAATTCCATGAAGCCTCAGCTGTACAAGAATTATAAGGCAACCAAGGAAAATTAGACGCAGGAGAAGTGGTCTTCCCCAGAGAAGAGCATATCATTAGCTGTCCATTGCAAATGGTCAGTCCTGAAAACATACATACTGGTAACATTATAGAGACTCAACAGGTATATTAGGGATATATATCCATCCATATGTTATAAATATATAATCTATCTCTATATCATCTATACCGATATTTATATACAATCTATTCATACAAACATGCAATAATAGTGAAAAGAGACATCATGAATTTGGATGAGATCAGGGAGGTGTGTATAGGAAGAGTATGGGAAGGGTAGGAAAGGGAAGGGAGAAATGTAATTAAATTATTATCTCAAAATATGAAATTGAGGATATAAACCTAATTGTTTATCTGCTTCTAAGTTTGCAAAAGATTTTTCATTTTGGGGCAGTACATAAATGTTTAAAAGTACATTCCGTAGTCCAAGTGTAAAATCTAATGTTAATCTCCACATCCTCAGAATGGCTGCTCTAAATATCCAGAAATTTCTTGAGATATATATTTTGTGTCTGGCTAATTTTTATGCATGATGTTTTTTTAATGCCATGATCTTTATGATAAAGTTCTAATTAAAAATTTTAAGATATTTTTCTTTAATTATATATTCAAAATAACTGACAAATCTGACCGAAAAAATTTAAAGAACAACCATTTGCTATTTATGGTATTGGACATAGCATGGATCATTGCTAAGGGCATAAAATTCTGTATAACAACAAAGAAAATATTATCTTACCAGTATTTTAGGTCAATCTCATATCTTCTTTTTTATGCCAATATATTAAAACTATAAAAACCTTCTGAAAAATATTTATGTTCTATTGATGAGATAAAGAAAAAAATCAACATGATTCTAAAGAACTTGGGGAGAAGCAAGCCTAACATTCATGGCATTCTTGTGTGGAATTCATATGATACCACTCTTAACAGACTTTTCTTTTGATTTACGTACCAAAGGACTTTTCAACTGAACAGATTTTATACACAATAAAGTAAAGCCACAACAGTGTTCATTTTTGTGAAGTATGTGGAGCCATGTCTGGAATTAGACTTTGGGTCAAGTTTGATTTCATTCTGTATATCTCTGCCTTGGGCTTCATTCCTGTGCAAGCAACTTCACTCTCCATCCTTTGGTACTGTTTCTAAGCTGGTAGGTACTACGTGTATCTACACCTGCGGTTACTGCATCAGCATACTAACTGAGCAAGTGAAGTTTTGGATTCTTGGAGAAGATGGGTACATGAAATGTGTGTAAGTGACTGTGACATGAAAAGTTAACATTTTTTGCCAAGAATGGCACTTGAGGAATTTAAAAATTACACAAAAGTCCATCCATAAACTAAATGGCAGAGATAACATTACAGAAAGGAAGTGTTCCAGAGGGGCTGGAGGGGACAGAGAAGACAGTTCTAATACAGGGCGAAGAAACTGCTAGCAGCATCCTTATTTTCATGACACTGCACTTGACTCTCTGCAGTATGCTCCCCAGGGCACTGCAGGCTCCTCCACCCCCTATTGCCAAACACTATCCTTCGTTCCTTTTTTATACTGGCATGTACCTGAGGCCCTAATATTTGGGTTCCCTGTGAGGCAATATTTTTCCTATTCATAAAGAAACACAAATGTGTTTTCACTTGTAACAGTATGGTGTGGTTCCCATTAGGTCAGCACTTTGAACTCCCTGGATATAATGTCTGCATTCCTGCCCACTTGTGGCAAATGTTTATTTTCTCCCGATTTCACTGGTCTCTAAATCCTCTAAAATCATGAAATACACCTAAATATGCCTCAAATAGAGTAAAAATGCAACCATCTATATTTTCAGCACCCTAGAAGCAGATAGTAAATGAGGATTATTTAGACACAGATATCCTGGAATATATAAACAAATAAATAAACAAACAAAATCTATAGGTGTGTATTTTTGTACTCATGCTGCTTAGAGTTTCATTAACTAATTAAATGTACAGAATCAACTCTGTCTTTTCTCCTGAAAAATAGTATTCCATTGCTTGTTTGGTTTCTTTTGTACTTTTTGGTAACTAATCATCATGTATTAATAAAACTGAATACAATCCTAGAAAAGAAAAAAATAAAACTTATCAATATACAAACTGAAAGACAGAGCTCATCTAACTTTCTGTCATCTGTCATTAACCTAGTTCTGGAGCAAGAGCAGAAGCAGAAAGGATGTTGACAGAACTTGGAAACCATTATAAAAGTTATATCAATTTTTAGCACACCAGTTATAGTCATCCATGGCAAAGGAGCCAGAGTTCAGCCATGGTGGCAAGATTTTGTTAGAAGAGATGCTACAGTCAGTCTCCCTAGCTGTGGATTATTATGCCATCTCCTCCTCTCCCACCATGCTTCTAGATCTTCAGAAGAACAGAAGTGCCTGCAGCAAAGTGGGATTCCAGCTCTCCTGAGAGCATCTTGCAACTCCATGATAATAGAGGACAGGAGTGACAGTGAGGAATGACTAGGTATATATTGCATTGTTGAGCACTCTCTGCTGCCCCACACATTTTCTGCCATAAGGAAAAGGTACAAAAACTATAGGATGGGGTTGAGAATTCCCCTAACCCAGATTTGCTTGCTTCTCAATACCAGGTCATGCAGATACAGTGAATATAAAAATTACATTAGTGTAAATAAGGAATAAAAATGTAAATATGACATAAAAACTTATATAAAATGGAAATAAATTTGAAATAATGAACCAGGTTATGTCAAAAAAATAATAAAAAATTTTAAGAAAAACATGGAAATGTGATGGAAAAACTGAAACTTCTATAGTTCTTTATGAGAGAGAAAATAAGATATGTTTTTCTTTCACAGGCCTTATGGGCACATGGAATTATATAGTTTTCATTGAAAAAGAAAACCTTAGACAGCTCATGTCGCTCAGTGGTCACATGGTTTGCAATGGCATAACAGGAATATCTATATTTGACCAAACTTCTCAGCCACCCAATATATTACTACTACATTTAGCTGCTCTTTTGATAGGTAACCTTACTAGTGCCTGAAATGACATGAAGACACATGAATATATGTTTCCATTTGCCTTTTGCTCAACTGTGGACATTAAAGTGTCTTTACAATCACTGTTAAGCCTTTTAGTTATGACCAGAACCTTATGTTAAGAACCCTTTTACAACACATATTTGAGTTCACAGGTTCTGCTATCCACCATTTGATTTCCTCAAGAACAATAGTGAAAGAGAATCACCATATTACAGTTGAAGTATTAAGAATCAAAAGCAATCATTACTACCAATCAAAGCAGAAAAGTGGGACTTTGATTGAAACTCAGGTTTTCAAATGTAGCAATTTTGTCTCCTAAATCATCCAAAAGGTAACGGATGCTTTTAGACACTATTGTTTCTCTGACTTTTGTGTCTGACTAATATGTTTACATGAGAAAAGCTGTTTGTATGCCTGGAGTGGGTGGAGTATCTCCAATCTGTATCAGTGAGAGCACAGGTGACTTCAGCGGATCCATGGATTGTCCAACAACTGAAACTGCTATCTTCTCCTACAGTATAATTTTGTCCTCCTGTCCTCACCTTATTACAAAGTAAAGCAGCAGAAACCCAAGTCTGTTCCCAACCTCTTTCCTACTAATACGTTTCCTCCTTTACTCTTACTATGCCTTCAATTTCCAAAAGGCTCACGTTTTTGTCAAGTTGGGAGCATAGACCCTAGCTCCTGGGCCTGGTCTGGACTCCAAATCCCAGCAGGCCAGATCCTGACCCCTCCTTGGGGGTGGGGCAGGACCACTCCCCAGGGTATTTAAGTGATCTCCCAAAAGAGGAACCCATGGTCCCTTTTCCTTCCTCCTGGTGGTAGCGTTTATGTAGCTTCCCGGTTTCCCCCTCGGGGCCACCCGAGAGTGCAGAACTCCCATTAAACCTGGATATTTCTTAATTTGGCTTGATTGGGAATTTTGCTTCGGCAGGGAGCTCATGTTAGGAAATATTCCTAACATTTTGGAGGTCCCACCAAGCTAGGGCAGACCTTTCCACACGGCTGGCCGAGTGTTGAAAGCCCCTAGTCTACAGTCTGAGCTCTCCATGCCACGCTTAAACCGGCTTCTGGGCTACAGTGGCTGCGTCTTGGTGAATCCCTTTTCTTGTCTATGCTATAGGGTTTTGGGGGGACCCATTTGTACTTGTTTTTGTCGTTTTTCGGATTCCTGCTGAAGTTGTGAGCTCACGCCAGGAATTCGATTCCCAGGTGGCGGTCAATCCCGCAGGTCCAGGCTTGGCTGAGGTGGAGATCTGTCTGTCTCGGGACACTGGGCTTTCAATCTTCACACCCCCTTTTGGACCTAAGAGTCATTTTTGGCGGATGCGCTGAAATGGACTTAGGTCACGTGGTTGGGCATAGACTCTAAAATGGGCACTTACAATTCAAAGCCAGGTCTGCTGTTGCCCCGTAATGCCTCTTACAAAAATCTTTTTAAATTGAGCCTGTCTGATACAAATGAACGGAGCTTACATATATATGTCCATGGTTTTTGGTCTCTGCACTCTTGCCCCCCCCCCCCTTAGTAGCCAGTGTCTCACAGCACCACACTGCCAGAGACACTGGCCCCTCCCCCACTCCCTCAAGCCCACACTTTCCAACCCCCTCCTGTGGAGCAACATTCTTACTCCTCCCTTTCCCAATTCAGAGGTTCAAGGTCAACTTCCACCTCCCCCTCCCCCTCCTACCTTACCGCTCCACTCCTGGACCCCTTCTGCACACTGGACTAGCCCTTCCCAGGCTCCCTTTTCTCTTCTAAATCTCTCTCAGATAGAAAAGCAGCTAGGTTCCTTTTCTACTAATCATTCTGCTTCCTCAGTCAGTACCAGATATTAGGAAAGAGTTTAAAAAGGTTGAGGATGATCCCCAAACTCCTATACGGAAATTGGTGAAAATGGCCTTTAAAGTTTTAATGCCTGAGAGAAATCAGCTGAGTCTCCCTGACAGACAAAGCTACAACAATCTACAGGTCCAGGCCTTAGCAGCTGCCCTAAGGTCACAGGAATGGGGACAAGGGAAGCCAACTACAGGGCTCTACCCTGATAGAGCCCAGCCTAAGTCAACCTCACAGAAAAACTGTTTCAGTGTGGCCTACATGGTCACGTGGCACGATATTGCACACCTGCTCTGAAGTTGTGCCCTATCTGCTAGCAATCTGGACACTGGAAATCACAATGCCCCCATGTGGGCTTGTCCTCTATGCCAAGCAATGGCCTCATCACCATTGGCAAGTGAAACTGTGCCGGCCTTGCAGAGGATTGATGCTGCCCAGACTTGGTTTATCCCGTAGCCCTATCCAAGCCCAGGGTAAAGCTGCAGGCGGCGGGTAAGTCCATTACTTTTATTCTCACTTGGGCCTTGTGTTCTCCTCACCAATTTCAGCTATGGGGGTAGACGGGACCCGTTTCTCCCCATTTAAAACTTTGCCACTGCCCTGCATTCTTGCAGGACAATTTTTTCTCTCATTCTTTCTTAGCGATACCGGCTTGCCCAGCACCTTTACTGGATGGAGATATCCTTAGCCGCTTCCCCAAAGCTTTGTTCCATTTCTTGGAATCACCTTTTAACCCACCCATCTCCAAGATTTTATTACAGGTTCACTTCTCCTGCCAGATGTGTGCCCAGGCCAACCCACAAGGGGCTCTCCACATACATCAGTCTCTATACAAGCTTCACGGACACCAACCGGGCAAAGGTTAACAGGTTAATTTCACCCACATGCCTACTCATTAAAAAACTCTGTTATCTCTTAACACTTGTGAACACTTTTACAGGATGGATAGATGTGTTTCCGGTCTCCAGGGGAACAGCAGATGTGGTGGTTCAGGGTCATAGAGCTCATGTCAGAAGCTCTCAACATCTCCTGGACAATGGGACTCATCAAACAACTAATCTCCATTAAACTCAGGTTATCTTGGCCCTCCCTTCTCCCCATTGCCCTTACTCACCGGCCTGAGTCCTTTTGAGCTGCTTTATGGCAGGCCCTTTCTCCTTAACCATCACCTCCACACTGAAAGGACCTCACACGGTAATCCTCACCACCCCCTCGGCTGCCAAGCTCTTGGGACACCTATGCTGGTACCATCTCTCCAGGCTCAAGTGGGCACCTACTCAGGACACTTGGTCTGTCCAGCAGACAGGATCTTCCACCCTCCGGTTTTTCAGGATGCCACAATGAAGGGCCTACCTGCTCCTCATTCTGGCACACTCATCTTTAGTAATAAATTTTTTTTTCCTAGACAGCTGCCTTCTCATCTCCAAGAAACAGATGCCTGCCATCTCTGGGATGACCTTACATGGGATGCCTTTTCAGCCACACCCTCACCAAATGTGGACACCTAGCTCTCCCCTTCCCCTCGTCGCCCCATGCCCACAGGAAATAGCCAGATTTGAGTCTACGCCCTTTTTTCCATAATGTCATAATTACCATCCCAATTTTCTGTAACCCCTATATGCAAAGAGACTGGAATGTCAAGTTGGGAGCATAGGCCCCAGCCCCCAGGCCTGGTCTGGGCTCCAAATCCCAGCAGGCCAAGTCCTGACCCCTCCCTGAGGGTGGGGTCAGGACCACTCCCCAGGGTATTTAAGTGATCTCCCAAAAGAGGAACCCATGGTCCCTTTTCCTTCCTCCCAGTGGTCGCATTTGTGTGGCTTCCCGGTTCCCCCCTCGGGGCCACCCGAGAGTGCAGAATTCCCATTAAACCTGGATATTTCTTAATTTGGCTTGTTTTGATTTGGCTTGATTGGGAATTTTGCGTTGGCGGGGAGCTCGCGTTAGGAAATATTCCTAACAGTTTTCATTGACATTCATGAAAGCAATATGAGCATAGTGAAAATATTATACTGTTTTTCTTAAGCAACTAGCATTTTTAAAACTCTCCATTATATGGATTTCAGAGAAATTTGTTCATGATAAAGAAAAGGTGTGGTTTTGAATTGAATCTCTAGGATTGTATTAATCTAACAAATGTTCTTATTTTAGACTAATATAAAAAAATTTCCCACTTTATATACTTTTGCCATCTTCTGTGCTGATTCAGTACTAATTAGTTATTATTTCCAATAATTTAAATTTTCACTAGTTGTATGCAAATCATAAACATATTCATAACCAGATATGGATCATAGTTATGGAATCCCTGTACAGTCCGAATTCTAACACATGGATGCAATTAAAGGATGGAATTTTTATCATTATATAATATCATATAAGATATTTATTATATATATACTAAATTAATGCTAAAATATTTAAATGTGTCCTATAGAAACCATACATATGCATTATTTATTTCAGCGTCATAAGCTCACATATGTGAACTAGCACTGTTGGCCTTGGGTTTTAGAGACATGAAAGCCCAAGGTGGCCAGATGTGCTATCTTATGTGACAATGATCCAGAAGAGTAGAAGCAAGTGTTTTACAAACTTAGATAACATTCCAACAGCCCTATCACACTCTCAACTCTGGTACCTTTCTTTATAAGGTTCATATTATGGATCTGAGAGAAAGGTCAGAGGTTAGTAGCGCATACTGTTTTTGTAGAGGATCTGAATTCAGTTCCCAGCATCCATGCCTGGCAGCTTGTCACCACGTGTAAACTGCAACATCATAGCCATCTGGTGCCTCTGACTATGAAGAGCTCTTGTACTCATGTGCACATGCACACGCAAACACACACATATATACAGGAAAATTAAAACTGGAAATTAAATAAATTCTCACACATCTAACATTATATTGCTCACCCCTTTCAAGGATCTGGCCAAAAATAAATGCATCTACAAGAAACTGGAACCCGATTCTACACACAATTCTAAAATCTCAGTCATATCTTTTGAAGGTCAACCCAGGGGTGCCTTGTTTGGCTCTAATGGCTCGGTAAAGGCCAAGTGCATCCATAACTGCTCATTTCAGCATTAGCTTTATTGCTGATGTGGAGGAATTTTGTTTTCAGGCTGTCATGGCAGGCAAGGTTATGGTCTCTACAAGATTACATCTAAAAGTCTAGAATATTTTTCCAAAACAAAACTTGTTTTGAGTTTTAATATAATTATGTTTCTCCTTTCTCCCCCACCCCATATACCCACTTCCAACACCCTTCACAGCTATGGCCTCTTCTTTCACTAATTATTATTACATGCCTATATGTGTATACATATAGATTCCTACTCATAATGTCATCAATCATTATAAGGTTACTTGGATGTGTATTTTTAAGACTGACCATTGGCCCCTAGACAACCAATTGGTGTGGTCTTCCCTGGGGAGGCCCACCTCTCCTTGTTCTCAGCTTTACTTACTTACCTAGATCTTGGTGTAAGGTTGAGGCACCATGGGCTTTTTTCTGTCCACCTTGGCATATTCATTAGTGGGCAGTCATGTTGGTGAGAACTGATGGATGTTATTAGAAGACACATCTCACAGCAATTTCCTTGATCCCCTGGTTCTTACAATCTATCTACCACCTCTTCTTTGTTTTATCTCTATTCATGAAATCCTTGTATATGTTGATATTTGTTATGTATTATATATTTTATATAATTGTCCTGACTGGTTTTGTGAATTACCTTGACACAGCTAGAGTCCTCAGAAGAAGGAGCCTCAGTTGAGGAAATGCCTCAATGAGATCCGGTTGTAAGACATTTTCTCTTTAGTGATCAATGGGGGAGGGCCCAGTGAATGGTGTGCCATCCCTGTACTGGTGGTCCTGAGTTCTACAAGAAGGTGAGCTGAGCAAGTCGAAGGAAGCAAGACAGTAGGCAGCTCCCCTCCATGGCTTCTGTATCCTCTCCTGCCTTCAGGATCCTGCCCTATTTGAGTTCCTGTCCTGACTTCCTTCAGTGATGAACAGCAATGCTGAACTGTAAGCCAAATAAACCCTTTCCTTCCCAAATGACATTTTGGTCATGGTGTTTTGTCACAACAATAAATACCTAACTAAGACAATAATTATACTTTATATACTGTTTCTTATATGCGGCATATTTTTCATGGTCAAGGAAAAGATGAACTGAAATTGGTTTCTTTGTTGCAGAAAAAACATTATATTTGCACTTGATCTTTTTCTTTCTTCCATTTCCTGCTAGTTTATATTCATCCTTATGGGATAATGTGATTTACTGTATACCAGATAGTTTTCAGAAACAGTAAAGCATATAATAAAACTAACTATAAATAAATTACAAAGGCACAAATATTTTAGTATGTTCGAAAGTCTCTTATAAGCCATGTTGTTTACATAATTCACCTCAAATAATACATTTTCCCGAGAAGGACAATGATTGGGGACCTTTCAGTCGATAAACTATACTACAGTCTTCAACACCCCCCTTATTCTGCCATCTTAGCTTGCATTCTTACAGAAATATCCAGAAATAAGAAATACAAGGTTTGAAATTTACCCATTTTTGAGTTTTATGATGATCGCATGTAATTTTTCATGATATCTTTTCCTGGATATGAAGTTTTCCTTGTCCAAAGTCTAGACTTTGTACACTATGTGCCCAATAATCATTGGTATCATATCAGTTTCCAGAATGTTCTCTCTCTCTCTCTCTCTCCCTCCCTCCCTCCCTCCCTCCCTCCCTCCCTCCCTCTTCCACAGCAAAGATAGAAGCAACAAGGAATAGAAGGTAGTTTCTTTGGAAATGAAAGGTTGTAAGGATGAAGCTGAAGGTAATTTTTGTGCAGTCTTTGTGGCAGTATTTTTTGTACACAAGGTAAGTAGGAAATGTAGTAAGGAAGCTGCACAGACCATTGCACTCTGTGGACATGCCCATCGTGGTACTTAAAATGATGTGTGAGTTTTCAAACCATAAGGCTGCTGCCCCTAATGTCTTGGGAGCAATTGAAGATCAGAATTTTATCTATTTTTTTCTTTTTCTTTTTAGATCATTGTATTCCCCTGGATGTAGCAAACTGTCAGAAACCATGTTCATTTGAGAAAAACAACACATTCAAAAACTTCTTGAGAATCTTTTTGGAGTCAGATATTATATACACAATGGTTAATCAAGGAGGCTTGGCCTTTGCCCTTGCGCAGTTTAAAATCCTGGGGCTAAATTTAGGCAGCTGATGCAGGAATTGCTGGGTGATTTCATCACATTCAGTAACAGCATTCTGCCCTTTGGAGTCACAACTTTAACTCATAACTCCTTTTTACACTTTTTGATAATAAAGTTTTTCCACCTTCTGAAGATTCTTGAATTCTTTCTTTCTAGGACCGTGAGGGGCTGGTCCACCCACTGAGACAGTGTGCCTGAACTAATGGGAGCTCACCAAATCCAGCTGGACTGGGACTGAACGAGCAGGGGATCAAACTGGAGTCTCTGAATGTGGCTGCCAATGAGGGCAGACTGAGAAGCCATCAACAATGACACCAGGACCTAACTTTTCTGCATGTATTATCTTTTTGGGAACCTTGTCTATTTGGATGCACACCTTCCTAGGGTGGGATGGAATGGGGAGGGCCTTGGACTTCCCACAGGGCATGGCACCATGCCCTCTTTTAAGGAAGCTTGGGGAGGGAGGAGGGGTGGGAGGAATGGGAGGGGACTGGGAGAAGGGGAGGAAATGTAAAAATTTTATTTTATTTTATTTTTGAATGAAAAAATAAAAGAATATGGAAAAAAATCTTCAAAACACCAAACTTTGAAATTGATCATAGTGCCCTCAAAGAGAACCCAAAGAAAAGCAAAAGGCATCTACTTTTATTAAAATAAAGCATTATTTTAAGCTCAAATCATTTATCAAAGTACTTAATATATTTTGAGAAAAATAAAGTTTGCTAAAGTTTAGTTACTTTCAAAAAAAAAATTCTTGAATACCTTCCTCTCTCTGATAACCACAAAGCAAAGCATCCATCTCTTACTCTTTTGTTTGTTCCTTCTAGCCAAGGTTCAGTCTCCACAATCAGGATTCTGAAAATGGCAATGTTTCTCTCTCCAAAGTGTATTATACTATCAAATTATGCTTATGACCTTGACTCCCCCAAGGTGCAATATCCTTGATGGAGACAAGCTGCCCTGGAAAGGGACCCTTAATGCAGATGAAGCACGGAAAGAGTGTGATGTCTGATACATAAAAGAGAACCAGGCCAATGATGATGGATTCTGAATACAAGTCTTGTTGCTATTCCCAGTGAAGGTACTGACATGCTTTGGAGACTTCTGACCGATAGCTCCCAGAATCGGAGTGCGACTTTGAAGTGCAATCCTAACAGAATGTACAGTATTAGAGAGAGAAAACAAGGAAGGCAGTTAAAGTGTATCTTCAGTGTAAATTCAGGTACCTAACAATAATGTTACAAAAGATGACAGAAATCTAGAGTTCCAGAAGAGTGAATCCAAAGAGAGAATCACACCCATCCAGTACAGGAATCAATTTGGAATTAAGAGAGAATGAGTAAATCTAGACAACTATGTATGCCAAAATATAATTCACTATAGATTGGGAGTTTTATGATTAAAGCTTTGAAGAACTATTTGAAATATACAGAAGTGATGCAGGTGTTATTAGGAAAAGTCATCATGAATCTTCTTATCAACAATAATTTTAATATCTTCAGCAAGTGTTAAAAAATAGAGAAGAAGATTCTTCAGGGTTTTTGGTTGTATTTGTTTGGGATATCATCATCATCATCATCATCATCATCATCATTATTATTATTATATTGATCATCTAAACCCAGAAAGAATAAAAACCCAACAAAACTCCATGAGTCCCTATGCTTCAAAAGTCAATCAGAGCTTCAAGAATCTGAAAGGTGAGTGGCTAGTCCATAGCATGAGTCTCTGGAAGTGCAATACTGTGCACTCTACTACAGAGTCTGTGAACTAACATGGTCAGTCTGCTGTCCATTTGACCACAGGGAATAAATGATCAGTTATTATAGAGAACATATTGTAATCTACCTTCCAATGAATGTCTCTAGAGAGAAAGATGTAGTTTACAGTGCTGTGGCGGTCACATGCTGTCACTACAATGATAACCTTTTTCCTCCAAAGGCTTCAGGAAGCATCTACCTGTAAATAGGCATATATTGAAGAATTGTATCAACATGTAAGTTTTGAAATGTCATGAGAAAAAGATGTAATGAGCACATAGGTTAGTGTCTGATGCTGCAGGAACACTCTGCTACTCAATGCATTGATTCAGGGAGCACAGATCAGTATCATTCTTTCGTATGTAAGACATGGCTATCCTCTACAACTGCTTCACATAGACCCATGGGGGAAGAAGGAGGGAAGGAGCCAAAAATGCTAATGAATGAATTCAGATCACCAGGAAGCTCATGACTTAAGTCTGTGATATTTGATCAGTTTTCTAATGGGTATAGCTTAATGACTCAATTAGTCTCATAGGAACAGGGCAAGCACATACTTAATGTTCTGTGACACATTATGATGAGAACTTCTCAGATCCATGACTAGCTGGAGTTGATGAATAATTAACTCCAAAAATATTTTATCTTATAGTTCCCCATGAATAGATAAATGGGTAGATAATTGTTGGTATTAAAAATAAATACAAGAAAATAAGTACACAGAATTACATTCACAAATATAATTTTGCTAATTGACTTTACTTTCGTAGGAATTTATTATCTAAGAATCTTGAACACATTGAACTCTCACCATTTGTGTCTTAGAGACTGTGTTAAATACTCCATATGAAAAATATGACCTCTGAGTACTTTACATAGACATCTCCCAGAAGCAATGGAATGCAGTTAGTGAACACTAATATGGAGATCTATTGTACTTGGAAATAATTAAAATGTGGTAATCACCGTATTGCTGCCGATTAAAACTGAAGACAAACCGGGTCATACACTAAGAACAGTGCCTCTGATGGTATCTCATCAAGCTGTGATTTTTTTTTAATATGCAAAGGAAAGCAGGAGATAGGTTTGGCATGAAAAATGTTAAATTTTTTGGTATGAATACCTTTCAAAATAGAGTAAATCTCCACCCAGATTCTAAATTTTTGCTAACCAGCCTTTATGCTGATGCTTTCTTATGTAATCACAAAGTTAATGATTGCAATGGTTACAAGTCCCTGGTTTGAATGCTATCTGGGGAAGAGAACTATGGAAATGTAACCATGCCCCTCTGAAGTGACATTTTACTTAAATGTGAGGGTCTGGATTAGTGTGTGTTAACTTTAATAATAACCAACCATAACAAAGTTATATCTCAACTGATAAAGACTTTATACTTGGTATAACTCTGTATACTCACTCAGCAAATTTCAGGCAAACAGAGTTAAGTCTGCTGAGATATCCATAGATGCCAACAGTCAGTAAGTGTTTTAGAACTACCCTATGAACAGTCTACTATATTTGTGATGATTGAAAGCAAAACTGAAAATATTTCTGGTATTCATAAACAAGCATTAGTGTAATTCTAGAATTAAGAGCTCTGATTTCTGGGCTGATAAAATAATGGAACTCTCAAGTCATACCCTTCACTATTGCTCAGACACTTGCTAATTTGCCTGCTTCCAGAGGTGTCTGAAAATATGTAGTAAAGTCTCAAATATATAGCACTTTGTAAAAGGCATGACCAATTCACCTTGCATATATAATGGATGGATGCTTTATGTACTAATTTTGACATTGATGTAAGATTCAGGAACAAACGAGTCCTCCCCTTACATCTTTACTGCAAATGGGAATATTGCTACAGAAAGACAAGCTTGAGTCTGTATTAGAATGATTGATACTTTTGAATATAAACATGGAAGCTTCTTCTCCAAAAGGTGGCCGGGCTGCACTGGCTGCTGATGGGGTTTTTGACAGGTTTTATGAGACCGTCAATCAGTGGAGGATAGTGCTGCACAGCCTCTTCGCATGTTCTTGCCACTCTGATTTCTGGAGTAATGAACTTCAGGGCTTAGCTTACTATGAAAAGCCACGAGACCCAGAGGAAGCATGGGTAAGGGGACGGTGAACACTCCAATGCTCAGAGCAACACTCTAACCCGATGCTCACACCTGCACTCACCCTGCACTCATACCCGCCCAACACACTCATAATGAGGTTGGAATACTGTGAAAGTTGTTTGGGTGCCATAAAAATAAAAAGATGGAGAAGTTTCATTCAGTGAAAATTAGACATTACCCTAAATTTGTGTATGGGGTGTGTGTGTGTGTGTGTGTGTGTGTGTGTGTGTGTGTGTGTGTGTGTGTGTGAATTCGGGGTGTGACAAACAGAAAATTATCCTGAGGGAAAAGAACCTATTGCATATTAGTATTTTCAGTTGGTGTCTTCTTTCAGATTTTGTAATCATATGATAATTTGAGAAAATTCAGAGGAATACAGATTCATGAACATGCAAATAGGCAGGCATATCAACAGTGGAGAAAGTTGAGGGATCAGCATGCACACCGTGTCAGTCTCACAGGCTTAAAGAAGTGGGTACTATGCACGTAGAAAGGTCCACACCTTCCCCTGACTTCTGATAACAAACTTAGTTATAAATTGTTAGACAGATTCGATTCTGGGAATGCTACTTATTTGTAACTGAGGGCAATGACCTGTATGTATCCCACAGCATGGTCATGAAGACCACAAAAAACATACAGAATATTTACTCTGATTTCTACAACACAACAACCAGAAAATTGCAGCTGGTTGTTTCATTGGTTTCAACACTACTATGGAACGAAATAGTTCTGTAAGATATATATTATTATTTATGTGTTTCTGTAAATTAACATGAATAAGCCAGCTAAAATCATCCAATCTATTATCTTGCCATTCTGAGTTATGTAATTATACTATAACTTTCCAAAAAGATACTTTAAATGACAAATATAACTGTTTCATTTCTCCACTGTTCATATAAAACAGCTAAATTTAATTTTGAAAAGTGTGGTGGATTGATGCTAAAAAACTTTAATTCTTTTATTTGTTCTTACTTTATTTATTCTCTTTATTTAAACAATATTTTTATTTTATGTACCAATTCAAATTCTGCCTCCCTCCCCTCCTCCTGCTTCTCTGACCTTCTCCCCATCCCACCCTCCATACACTCCTCAGAGACGATAAGGCCTCCCATGGGGAGTCAACAAAGTCTGTCACATCAATCTTGTTTGAAGCAGGACCAAGGCCCTCCCTTTTGTTATTTTCATTCATATATATGAATATATTCATTTATATATATATATAAAATTTTACTGCATTTTTTATAAAGCACATTTTAGAAAGCCAAGAAATGAATTTTAGAGATAATGAGATAATTATCTTTAGGAATAGCTTAACAATGTCATAATTGACCATTGTAATTATAATTTTTCCAGATATAGTCTTATACAGAAATGCATTCTTTCTACTTAGCAAAACAGTAATGTATCCTGAATATGTTTCCTTGTCAATAACTGTGCTATTGTACAAACTGTTTTAATGGGCCTCACAATACCTTGTTATATAACTATGATATGTCCTTTATTAAAAAGCCTTATTGTTAAATGTATGAATAATTTATCGAGTATGAAAGATCTTTAAGTATTGGATTCTAACTATTTCGTAGTGTATATCAAGCTTCAAGAATCATTAAATGTTAGTGATTTACTTGTTAAAAATATCTTCACAATTTTATTCTTTAAGAAAATAGTCATAAGGTACTACTGTATTCAAGCATTGATGCTCAAGCCTGAAGAAGCTTATGGCTATAATGAATAATCAGTAAACAAAATATTTATTAATGTGTTTTAAATAGTCATCTGTGAGTAATTTTCTTTATTAAATTTAAAGATATGTTTTATTTAAAATACAGAATTAATGAGGGATAACTATCCATGTGTCCTCAACTTTCTTCTAGACAGGAAAGCAATGGGGTGAACAAAATGGGGAAGTGTCTTCAGCAGTGGAGAAGACCGATGATCACTGAATAGCAGTGAGAAAGACATTTAAAAGTGAGTAGGGTGGGAGCTCACGCTTGAATTAATGAAGATGAATTTTAAGATAGAACTTATGGAATATAAACAATAGTCACCTGGCCAAGGTAAAGCTTATAAAGGAAGGGGATATAAGAAAAATGAACTAAACTTCAATTATTAGGAAAGAAAGTAACACAGAAACTCATCATGACTGGAGCACAGAGGAAAAACGGAAGCGGATAAATGCAAATAAGGAGCTCATACCTTAGGAAGAATCTTGAGGATAATGTTTGGCATTTTGGTTTATTTGACTTAACTGCTACTGATGCAGGCTATCTGACTGCACTGTGAAACCTGAAGTTGTGTTAGTAAAATCAGCTTTGGTTCGGGGGTGAAGCCAGCAACTAGTCGACAGGAATTAGCCATAGAGAGTATGGGGAAGCCAGGGTTATGACAGAGAGATGCACAGGAAGGAGGAGGGAGGGACTGAGAGATCCGTGGTCCCTTTGATTTGCAAGGGTTGGAGAGATGCTCTCCTACTGGGTCTCTGGTCAACATGGAAGGTCAGAAGGTTGCATCTCAGCTTCTCTGATCTAGCAGATATTCACCCAAACATGTGGCTCCCAAATCCTTATTGGTAAATAGATGATACTTAGTGAAAAATAACATGCTACTTTTACAAGATGTAACTCAATTATTTTTAAAGTTTGTACTATACAGAGATTGCTTACACATGGATTTGTTTCCATGTGGGTTTATTTGGTGTGAAAACCACTGCCCATCACTATCTCCCTTTCCTGTTTTTTATCCTCATTAGAACCTCAGGTCAAGTAAGGTTCAGATGGACTGGGAAAGAACCTAAAATTCCCAGTTTACTTAGGCAAAACTGAGGTCACATGGCTATCCTGAAGAATCAGGGCATAACTATAATAAGTGGCTCTAGGAATTATCCTTAATGATAGAGGATGTGAGGACAATTTCCTTCCTTACAAGGGACAAATGTAGATGTGGTTACTGGAGCTCAAACAGCTGGCTTATACGGGTGTTCATATGAGAAGGACATTTAGATTAAAAGACTGTAAGGCATACTGTTCACCTCTGCTTTCAGTCTGTTTCTGACATTCCTTGTTGAAGAAACAGGAGAATTGTTTAATGATTTTATAAATGTATCTCCTGAAATGAGAGGCTCACAGTTATTATGTCTTATGCAATTTTCAATGCAAGGCTCTTCCTTAGCTGGCCAGAAGATTCCATTCTGTTTCTTTGCTAGGACTTTCTTAACTAATAACCATGAAATGGAGGTCTCAAAATAATAACAGTACTTATTTCACAATCCTAAAGACAAAATATCTAAAACCAAGATATTGATAAAGCTGATTCTTCCTGGAGTCTATGGAGGAGACTCTATTCCATGAGAAATCCATGGCATTGCTTCATGTGTAGATGCAGCATTCTAATATCTCTCCATCATCACATGACATCTCCCAAATCTCCATTGTTCATGTGGCTTTCTTACAAAAACTAAATCATTGCATTTACATAACAGTCTAACCTATTCTGACCTCATCTTAACTGTACCTATAATGACTCTATTTTCAAACAACGTCTGATTCATGGGCATATCCAACATAGCTTTTAGAGAATGCAACATAAACATTATTCTTGATGTGTTTAAAATATAAAATAGATTCTCATTATTTGAATATTTACTTAACTATTTTCATAATTAAGTTTGACTGTCTGTGGTGTCACTCAATAAACCAACTTCTTCCTCTAATGTCTTTGAAAAAAGCAGAAAAAAATATTTTAAAACTTTGAGTACTTCAAATGATCTTAATTGGATTTGACAAAAATAATGATTTCATGAAATCTTCCTATTAAGGATTTGAAAAACATAATAGACTAGAAATGTTCTATTTTATAGTTTAATACATTCTGAATACATTTGAAATAATTTAAATCAACATAAAAATTGTTTTCAAATATAATTCACAAACCATTTATGTCTAAAGAGATTTTTCAATTTATTCATTTTAAACCTATGTTTCAAGAAGATAGTAACTATAAATTATACATTGTGGAATAAAATTGATCAAATAATGATCCTTAATAAGTGCACTTCACAATCTATATTCTTTAAGCATTCTAATATAGTATTATAATATAATGTCTGTTACCTTAGTACTCTGCAATGATGCCTCTTGATGCATATCATACTTGAGGCCTCTGCTGTTCCCATGTACAATTAGAACACTCTTACCTAAGTGTTAGATCAAGGAAGCTCCAACCTCGTGATACAAAATGGAAACTCTGGTAGAAGTGAACATCTCATTGCACAAAGTAGACGTCTCAATAAAGAAATTAGCCAATCCACAATAGTACTATACTTCAGAAGAAAACAAGAGCAGCCAGCCATCAAATTTCACATCTATTCCTCTACATCTCTAAAGGCTCTCTTGGCTCCTCTCCTGCAGTGTATTATAATCCCCTAAGACAAAGCAAAACTAATTTGCTCAGAACTTAATTTGGTCAACTAACCACCTGGTCAATGAGACACTTCTTCCTGCTGTAAAACTGTGAATCTCTCTTTCTCTCCAGTTTCTAAGTTGGTAAGATTACATTAAAATTATTTCAATTGCAAGCAAGAGGAAAGATTTCTTTACAAATGTAAAAAGGTGGAACTCTTTAAAAATGTAGTTGACATGACATCAGTCATGGGGTGAAAAAGTAAGTTTTCAGAAGAATGAGAGACTGGGTATGTGCTAAATGATGGGCACTCGAAATTTAAAGCATGTGGGCATTTTATTAAAAGTCAAAATTAGTTAGTTCCTAAGGCCTGGTGAGGTAGCCCACACCTGTAAGTCCAGCTATCAGGAGACTAAGGCAGCAGGAATACAAGTTTGGAACCAACCTGGAGTACAAAGTCTGGCTTAGTTTCAAATAAAACAAAAACAGAGTGATTATAAATGAATGTTTCTCTCATAGAAAGACAGACAGACAGATAGATAGAGATGATTAGGTAGATAGCTATATTGAAAATACCCCAGTCAATGAGTTTATGGAATGTTCTAAATCATGTCAGTGTACAGAGTTTTAAAAGAGGACAGTATGTAAGTTGTACATGAAAAGCTGGTAGAAGCACAGCGCCTCACAGAGTCGGATATCTGAGCTACCCTGTACTGAAAGGGTATTCTTGTCTACTGACAGAGACAGAGCCCTTCTGAGATACAGTAAGCAGCTAGCACAAAGGCTGCAGAAGACAGGACTCCACGAGGACCCCAGGCTGCAGGATTCCTGCAGCAGCACTTGACTGTCATTTTCTCAGTGGTCAAGATGCCATTGTAAATAGATGGCTTTGCATAAATTCAGTGTTTCTCTATTTTCAGGCCTTATGCTCAGAATTCTTGAAGTTCAGACAGGAAAACACAATCTCTTACCAAATCAGAATTATGAGAAGATTGATGCCAAAACAGACATGATGAAGGCATGTGAAAAGTTGTTAGATAGGAAGAGCAGAGCAGTTTGCAGAAACAGACTGAAGACACCAACCCACGTGAATGGGAAGTGTGGTAAGTCTCTCTGAAAGTGATTTTCATACAACAAAAGGCTGTCTAATGTGGACTAATCCCATTGGAGAAATAGCATACTTGACTTTGACTAAATAAAAATGAAGCTCAATCACTAGAGACATATGGCTGTTATTTGTTTCAGTTTAATTCAATTTAGGCTACAAATAGGCAATAAGATCCTACCTTCATTTTCTCAGCTTTTCAGAAGGGAATAATGATTAAAAGCAACATTATTGACCAAGCTAAAACTCATGTTACATGAGAGTACTTCTTAATAATGTCCTTGACGGTTAATTTAGAGTCACCCTGTGGCCTGGGAGAGTACCATCAGATAAAAGTACTTCCTGTAGTGTCCTGGTTTACTGGGTGTGGTCTCCATTCCCAGATCTTATGTAACAACGCTGCATATAGTAGCAGAAATCTTAACCCCAGAACTCTTCCAACGAGATAAAGAACAACAACTTACAGGCAGCCAGTAGAGGGCCCTCTAGAAAGTCAAAGCAAGAATGAACCTGTCTCAACCAAGGAGAAAAGAGAGAACCAATTACCAAAAGTCGTTTCCTGGTGTTCTAGTATGCCAAAACGTTCAGGCAACTCACACTTACAGATATTCATTATACACACACACACATTAAATACTAATAAAAATAAAAAATGAGCTGTAAATATAAACGGAGCACAGTCAATACCACCTTTTACCTCTAATGGAGAAATAATAAATTCCCATCAATTAAACAAATTTGTCCTTTTGTGGTTAAAGACAAGGATCTTCTGAAAACATTAGTAAATAAGCAAAATTCATCTGCATGTATTTTCTCTGTTTCTTCCTTTTAGCTACTTTATAGTACAATATTTTAATATGAAACTATTAGGTTGACTTCACGAGACAAAGCTCAAGAAATATCTCTTAGGATATAAAAATAAATGTCATATTTAGGCAGACTGATTAGTTAATCAGTATTGCATAGAATTCTTGACATTAAGTTACTGAATAACTGGAAAATATTGTGTCACTATTCTTTGACAGTTGAACACTTTCATTTATTAGTGAGGGTAGTTAACTCATGCTGCTAATGATTACAATCACTAAGAAGTACATTCAGGGCTAAGATTACTGGTTTCTTTTTTTGAGAACCCACCGTGGTAATTAATAGCCACTCCTAGGTCTAGTTCTAGGGAATCTGACACTCTCTTTTAATGTCCAAGGGCATCAGGCATTCATGTGATATACAAACATACATTCAGGCAAAATACTCATGTATATAAAATAATGATAAACAAATTTAAAAATATTTTTAAAAAGAAGTAAATATAAGCTAATAACCTTTTATACATAGTGTGCAGGCATCATTTTAACTTCTTACAATATATAAGATGTTCATCTTTAAGACATCTAAAATAGTTACATGTGTTATAATGCCCATGTGTTCTTACTGATTGATGATGATATTGAACAGGTTAGGCTTATGTTCATTGTGATATGTTACAACACACACACACTGTATCTAGATATTTTTTCCTTTGAACAATGCTGTCACAAAAACTACCTACTATAATTGTGATATACTGGTGAGCACCAACAAAACTTGTTCCTTTCTCTTTTCTTATTCCATTCTCTCCGTCAGTGCTTCCCAGAGAACGGTTCTTGGTATAGCTACATCACCAAAGGTAGCATTCTTTGACTTTAAGCATTCTTTGACTTTAAGCCCTGCATCAGAATCCAGAGCACGAAGCCTAACAAGGTAAGTTCTTCATGTGGTTCTAAAACAACTAAACCTTTAAACCGCTGTGACTATAAGAAGCCGAAGTTCAGCATTAGCAGCTGGTCACAGATTTTGCATAATACATGAATTTCATGACCCCGAGTTTGTTTTTCTTTCAAAACATATTTAGAGAATAAAATAAGCAAACATTATATTTAAGAGGATAAAAAGAAGCCCTAAAATCCTTCCCTTTCCTTACTGAACTTACAGTATTTAGTTCATGTATTCTCATTGAATTGTCTAGTGACTATTTATAAGACATGAAGGTTAAAGTGCTATAGAAGTGTCTGAGCCCTAAGAAGCTAGGTGGCTTGGAAGCCCATCATTGGTTGGAACTGTGCTTGCTCCAATTTAAATGCAGGCTTCCCTATGGGTTCAGCTGTCACTACACTGGGGGTAGATTGCCCATTTACTCTATTTCCTTTAGTTAACCTGAGAAACTTCTGTTTGATTTCTTGGTTCCAAACTTCACCTAGAGGGTCCTCTTGAAGTCTCTGGAATTAATTCCTTCCTCTCCATGGATCAAAATTGTTTCTAAATAAAGTTCTCGAGTTGTTTCCCAGCTTTCCTATATCCGTAGCCACATAGATCTTCTGTCTGGTGGTCATCTAGATGTTATTTTTTTTTTTGGCTCTACTAAAAATAGACAAGGGATCTGGGGAGATGGGTTGGCAGGTACCTGAATTTGGACTGTGGGTGTCCATGTTGAAAAAAAAAAGAAAAAAGAAAAAACAACGTAGTGGTGGCAGAAGTCTCCAAAATAAGAAACAGGAAGGCTCTAGGATCCTTGGGACATCCTCACACCAACAAGTGAGCTCTGGATCTGTTTAAAAACTATCGAAAAGTAAGGTGAAATGAGCAAGGAACACCTGATGTCAATAGCCCACAAATGTACACATATATGAGAGAACCTGTACACACATACATATATACACAACACAAACACACACACACACACACACACACACACACACACACACACACACACACACGGCTA
This sequence comes from Ondatra zibethicus, assembly GCA_004026605.1. Taxonomy (NCBI): domain Eukaryota; kingdom Metazoa; phylum Chordata; class Mammalia; order Rodentia; family Cricetidae; genus Ondatra; species Ondatra zibethicus. Next base: position 76,709 of record PVIU01003685.1, read on the forward strand.
TTTGCCAGATGCCTGTTTTCCCAGCAATTTTCAGCTGCCCAAGAGCAATTCATGTAGCTGTTCTTCCTGGAGACTTTTTGCTAGGAATCCTCTCTGCTACCCTAGTATCTATATCTGCATAGTCCCTGGTTTTCACCTAGCTATTCCTGTCTCCTAAACTCTCAATGTGTTACTTCTAACTTGTAAATTGATACATTAATTAATAGATCAAAAGTTCACATGCACATTGCTATTTTTTTCTGGTCTCATGAGTAACAATTTTTAAATGTCATAAAACAAACAACAACAACAATAACTTAGGCACTTGTAGAACTTGAGAGGGAAACTCAGAATCAAAGAATGTATAATTTGCTGCCATATATTTTAAAAATGTAGTATTCTATCAATAATCTTCTAGGTATAATGTTGATTATATTTACAATTATGATTGTTGAAATAGAAATTTTATAATGACAAAATGATGCTAAAACTCAAATTAATATTCTCAGGAATCTGAGTAGAGAAGCACAGTCCACATAGTAGTGAGAATGCCAAAGTCAGATATTTATGGAAACTAAAAATAAAACACTTTAAAAACATGGGCAGATGATCTTTGATTTGTGTTAAATGTGAAAAACAAAAACAATTTGATGAAAGAACTGTTCAGTATTTCAGGAATTACATGCCATCTTTTCATAAAAATATCTGTTAAATAGATTTGTGGTGGTTCTTAACAGCTCAAGGGCCCTGCGCACTTAGCGGGAAGATGGATGCTTTCTCACTCTCCCATTTCTTTCTTCCACAGACTTCCACTCATGGGGGATTATGTCCTGAAAATAAAAAGTAAAAGAAAATAGAAAAGCAAAAAGTCTTTTTCTAGGTGTGATTGGTTTAGAAGAAGTTTGAAACATTGTCATAAAAATCCTCCAAAACACATAATTCTGTATAGCTCAGAAACAGCAGGTCATTTTGCATAATGTTCAAATCACAGTGATTTTTCACTAAGCATTTGCTGTATTGTGAAATGTACTCATTTCTGAATCCTTGTATTCAAGAAAGCTTGGTATAGCTATGAAAATAAGAATTGGCTGAAACAAAACACAATGGAGTAAGAAAAGACCACTTGACATCCACACCCCACATGAGGCATCACAGATTGCGGGGGTGGAAGTGTCAGGGGTAGTGGAGGCCATTGTAAAGTGACTGAAGTCTAAGAGAGTCTCCAGCATGGGGACTTCAGGGTGGACTCCGAGAGCTTTGTGGTTACAGAGAGTCACTGGAAGGAGAGGAAAGACAGCCCAGTTGCAGACACTTAGGGACAGAAGCAAAGAGGCCATCACACAGAGGGCGTGAAGAGCTTGAAGCCCAGGTTTCTTCTCAGAGGGTTCAAGGACATTGATATCGCGTATGCCATATCACAAGCATGATAAATATTTCAAACTCTGCTGGAAACTTGAGCAACTGCTTTTAGTCAAATACTGCTGAAACATATAACTCAATTAGCAAAATTTCAAAACATTCTGAAGATGTCTTCTATAGCAATATTATTTCCAAATAAACCAATAAGACTTCAAGCCCAAAGCAAAAGAAAAATGAATATTTTGATCTCTTAAACTTGAAATAAAACGATTTCTATTTATTCTTAATGTGATTTTTTTTTTTTTTTTTTTGGTTTTTCAAGACAGGGTTTCTCTGTGGCTTTGGAGCTTGTCCTGGAACTAGCTCTAAAGACGAGGTTGGTCTTGAACTCACAGAGATCCGCCTGCCTCTGCCTCCCAAGTGCTGGGATTAAAGGCGTGCGCCACCACCGCCTGGCCTTAATGTGATTCTCAATGTTCTCTTATCATGATGACTTCCAATTGTCCCGAAAGGGGATTTGACAGATAGATACTGTGTAGATGTCAATGCATCGCAGTGTCTACTTGGGACATTTTCTAACAGGGGACTATTTTAAGATATCTAGTTCTCCCAAGTTTACTAATCCTCTCTCTTCTGTCTTCTTGTATTTTGTATTTATTTAGATTACAGATCTAGAATTTTTGTTTGTTCAATTAATTACTATTTACTAATCACCAAGTATGGTATCTGGAATTTGATACCACCTAGGATGCCAAACATTACACACCTTCACAAGAGGATGCATATTCAGAAGCAGACAAGACAGCCAGCAACTGTAAGCCCATGTACACATGACTTATGGCCAACATCAGCAGAAGACATGTAGGGTTGAGATAGTCAATAATCACGAAGCATCAGATGTCAAAACATTCCTACTAATCTGTTTTTACCAAAAACAAATTCTTAAAGTCTTCTTCTCTGTCTTACAAATGAAAACAGCACTTTCCTTGTTGAATCTTTTTGGATAGTAAATACCCTGAAGCCATGTTATTAGAACAACACCAGAAACAGATTAAGCACAAAAATGCCATTTAACAGTGCAATTCCTATAACCTCTTTATTAAACTCTAGCAGTACCCTAGCAAAGAGAAGACTCACTCTAAACACATTACCATATTAATCTTTTCTAGACACCACAGGGGAGAAACTTCATTACAGAAATTTATTATTATCATAATTTTACAAACTATTTATTATAGACAGTTTAAAGCTTTTAAAATGACCTTAAAGACCCCATTATTGCTAATAATCTTTTTTTTCAAGTGGAGTATATTTCCTTTGTCAAGAATAATCAAAGAAGCAAATGAAAAGCCTCCTTGAACCAAGAAAAGCAAGTCTAGGTAGAGATTATTTTACTGCAAGCCATTTTCAATATCTCTATGATCTACTTTCCTTATGTATACAGTGAAATAAATTCTACTTTACAAGAATTTTAGTTTTCAGTAGTTTTAATGGAATTAATAGGCTTTCAATATGAAAATATAAAATCATAGTTATTAATATTTTAATTCTTATAAATCAAATAAAATTTCTGCTTTCTATCCTTCAAGCAACATAAAGTATTGATTTAGTACTCACTGGAGATAAAAGGGGTGAAAGGAAATCAAGAACAAAGGAAAAGCTATACATTTTTGATGAAAAAGTAAACTGATTGGGATACTGTTCACGGTCATTTCCTTACAGTTAACAAATGGCTAGTCAGTGAGGAAGATGGGTTAGAGGACTGGAAAACTCAAGACAGTGAACTTTAATCAGTCCCTCTCTATATAAAACATTTCAAGCCTATGTCTATATCTTTATTATATATGTTTTTATATATAGTTTTAGAATGACTTCAGAAAAACTCACTTAGACTGAATACAGGCTGTGTACCAGGCTGTATTCACACTATACTGTACAAAAGTTCCTGTCCCTCATGGTCCCGCAGCTGTTCAGTCCCAAAGAAACATACAGAGGCTTGTATTAATTATAAATTGTTTGGCCTATTAGCTCAGGATTATTATCAACTAGCTCTTACAACTTAAATTAACACATAATTCTTATCTATGTTTAGCCAAATGGCTTGGTGGCTTTTTTCACTAAAGCATTCTCATCTTGCTTTCTCTGTGTCTGACTTGTGACTACATCTCTGTCTTTCCTCTTCCCAGAACTCTCCTAATCTGTTAGCCCTGCCTATACTTCATGCCTGTTATATTAAACCAATACAAGTGACAAAAATTTACTGTGTACAAAAGCATTCTCCCACAACACTATACCTTCATCCATTTTTCTTTCCTGAATGAACTACTATCCTTAAGTGGTAGGTGATGTGGGATTCCCCTCTCTATGCTGTGATTACCATTAATGAATAAAGAAAGCTGGCTTGAGCCTATAGCAGGAGAAGACTAAACTGAATGCTGGGAGAAAGAAGGTAGACTAAGAGAAGCCATGTAGCCTGGCTGGAGACAAACATGAGAAGATTACCTGGTAAGCCACAATCTCGTGGCAATACACAGATTAATGGAGATGGGTTAATTTAAGAATTGAGTTAGCCAGAGATATGCTTAAACTATTGGCTGCCGAACAGTATTGCAAACAATATGGTTTCTGTGTGATTATCTCGGGGCTGAGCCGCCAGGAACAAACAAGTGCTCTCCTAATACAGGGAGGTACCATGTTCTATATCTATCTTTCACTTCAAGTTCACAACAAATACCTTGATTTGTGAAAGGTAGACAATTAAAACACATTGAATCAAACTGAGCTATAAATGCACAACTATGTACACTCCCACATTGCAGAACAGGGAGAATGGCAAAATGGAGAAATAATTTATATTTTAACAGATCTTAGAGCCCTCTGATGAAGCATGTATGTATCTAAAAAACCAATGAAGGTAACTAAATCTAAATTCAATTCTCCACTTGAGGTGAAAAGGTATTTCTTGAAACCCCTTGCAGAAACTCATAATGTTATCAAGTAATAACAGCCTTATATTGATGCTAAAAATGAAAGATATCTGTGTCTGAAGCTGAACGAGGTGAGAAATGTTTCAGGTACCTTCTGAGTCAATTACATCACAACATGCTAACAACATATGCTATCAATCATAAACTTTATTTTTGACTGCCTTTAAATAGTACACAAATACAAGTTAGTCACAAATAAGTTATTTCCATTTGCATAAAGCTACCATTCCATTTTACTATTAAAATAATGTGACCAGTGGCTCTGATTAGGGGCTTGACCCCTGAGCAACTGAGTCACTGACTATAAGAAACAATACAGGACACACAGTGTCTTCAGTAAGCAGCAGTTCTAATTATAAGTAACTAATTAATGTTTAGACCAAGACTACTGCAAGGCACAGCTGGAATATAGAAAGAAAAGTCTAAAGATGAATCTTTAGAGAGGAAATTGAAAAAAAAGTTCACCTTTTAGGAATATAATTTTCTCCCTATTAGCTGCTGTCAGCCACTTAAATGTTATTATAGTGAGGCTAATTTTGGAAAACTTTTACAGTGCCAGATCAGTGGACCGCAAAGAGAATATGTATTACCTTTATCTTAAAGTCTTACATAGAAAATAGATTTAATGCCTTTATACATGCTATTTTCTTAAAGTCTAAGGTAAAGGAAGCATGGGCTCTGTTCTTTAATCTTAGAAAATGAATAGTTAATGTATCAATTATAGACTGCTTTTACTTGGTTTTTTTGTCATAATGATCTCTTACAGTTCTCACAAGGATATAGCCTGATTGTCTTTGTCAGCAAGGATGAATGCTAAATATATTGAGTTATCTATAGTTCAACATGTTGAAAGATGCTGTTACCTCATCTAAAAAGAGACAACATTTAATGTGACTAACAGTCACAATTTAATGATAGTACTGCAAAGTCATAACCCACATCTTTTGGTGCTACCACTTCTTTCTAGAAGGAAATTTACTTAACTGGTCCCTGTCATACTCAGTTTCATTTTGACTTTTATTTTCTTTTAAAATTATTGACCCTTACAAGAGTGAAAAACTTTTCTGGATTATTTTGGGGTATTGTTGTATTTGATGGGACATAGTGTCATTTACCACAGGAAACAACTTGAACTTGCAATTATCAGATGCTGCCACCTCCTAACTGCTGGGATTAAAGGTAAGTGCCATTGGACCTGGTTTTAACGGGTAGTTGAAATCCAGCCACTAGGCCTTCTTGCCTTGTAGGGAACTACTCTACCAACAGATCTATGTCTCCAGCCTGAGGAGGTGAATCTGGAGAAAGATTAAAGCAACAATACTGAAAAGTACAGAAATTAAGTCTGTCCCTCAAGGGACCAGCATGTCCTGTATTCTAGAGTCATAAAACTATATTAAATTGCATCTGCAGTGTCCAAAAGAAAGGACTATTTGGGCTTCTCTCACACCACACACTACAACTGTCAAGACCAAAAGAAGACAGAAGGTTCCAAAGACAGCAATAGAAAAGTGAAAGCCTGTGCAGGCAAACACGGGTCAGCACAGCAGGCAGTAGGGAAATCAACACCAATGGGATAAGCCTATCAGACAATAGGGATGCCAACACACAAAGGACAAGCCCACCAGGCAGTAGGAATGCCCAAACATACCAGAGCAGAAAGCTGAAGGCACTGAAACACTAATCTGTGCATGTTGAATAATTGTGAACTTCTGGGAACTCTATAGTTGAAATATTATTTTTATTAGGTTTTATCAAAGAAGGGAAGGTTGATTTTTAAGGTATTTTGTTGTTTTGTATTTCCTCCCTAGCTTTTGTTTCATTTTTTTATTTAAAAATTTTCATACAATATATTTTTTCATAATCTTTCCCTTCTTTCAACTGCTACCAGATCCTCCCCACACCCCTATTCACCCAATTCCACATTCAAACACATAGGAGACTCACACATTTTCATGTTATTGCTGTTGCAAGTACTATAATAATTCCCTCTTTATTGTTCCAGTTTTAGTATAAGTGTTGACCAAGTGAGCACTAGACTATTTCCTTATGGCACACAACACTTCCTTGTTTAGGGCAGATGTAGAAACATGTGTCATTATTAGGGTGTGCCCCGAGATAAACTGGTATGAGAGAAAGCATCTTTCCCTGCTAGTTTTAAGAGCTCCACTTGGCTCCCAGGAGAAGGGGTTCCTGATGTTGATTCAGATAGTTACTTAGCATAGCCTGGGATGAGGTTGAACTCAAATTATTATGTCTTCCTCTTGTTCCACTATCGGTATAGACTTAACACACTTAAAAACAGAGATGTGTTGGGATCTGATACTTCCAAAATTGCTTTTGCACATATGTCAAGCAATCTGAACTTTTCAGAAACATCATTGAGATGGTACATTCCTGGAAAGTGTAGTGATTCTCTTTCTAAAACCCAGTGTCAAATCACGGTTTTTGTTATTTGCATTTCCTGCACATCAGGACAGATGTTAAACAACAAGCTAACGAGATGTGTCAATGCTCATAAGAAACTTTCCATGTTTAAAGCATCACATGAGGTTATCATCATTCTTGGTACTGGTGGTAGCTGGTTTCAGAATTTGTTTGTTTTGTTATGTTTATAAAGACTTGGTCCCACTACTTGGCTTTAGATGACACAGAATTCCCTATTTATTTCATGCTAAGCACAAACCTACATTGATCCCTCTTGTCTGACTCCCAGGGACTAAATTCTAATACAACTTATTGTTTGTGTTTGTTTTAAATAATATTTATTATTTGAGAATTGCAAACAACATACTTTGATCATATTGATCTCCTTCTCCCAATTCTTCCCAGATCCATCCCAGCTCTCTACAAACCCAATTACTTGTTCCCTTCATTATTAGACTTCATGTTAGATTTCTGACTTAGTATTACACACAGGAAAGGAGTTTGAGAGTTATTATATAATGTTAAGGATTGTGTGCTCTGGTCCCTATTCCTGCCTGAAATATGCTGGTTATTTATGACAAGTATCTTTAATAAGCTGGAAACAAACTTGTTAGCTGAGAGTGCTCATTTGTTTCTCAGCCACCTAGACCCAAATAATCAACACAGAAACTATATTAATTACAATACTGCTTGGTGATAGCTTAGGCATAGTCCTAGCTACCTCTTTCATCTTACATTAATCCATTTCTCTTGATCTGTGTATCACCACGAGGCTGTGGCCTACCAGGAAGGGTTCCAGATTCTGTCTCCTTCAGCAGTCATATGTCTTCTCCTTGACTCCCGCATACTATCTCTATATATCTCTAGTCAGATTTCCCCCCTGGTTTTTCTCTGCTAAGCCATTGTCCAAAATAGCTTTATTTATCAACCAATAAAGCAACACATATACAGAAGGACATCCGACATCATAGGCTGGCTTGGAGAAAGTAAGGCAGGATGATTTGCTTGCTGCTTTTCTAGATGTACGTCTAAAAGCACAACATAATTCACAAAAAAATTCTTTATGATGAGATATTTAGATATATAAAGATTGACATATCCTTAATTATCATGTTAGGGTTGACTAATATGTTTTGAGTCAGTACATTTGTTTAATTTCTAAGTGGCAAATTATAACACATTTTTACATTTTGAATATCATTTTTTATAAGACAACTTTTCAGAATTTAAGAATTGTTCTTTTGTCACAGAAAACTGTCACATGTATTCATAAATTTAAAAACAATCTGAATGAAAAGAAGCAAAATAAGCACATAAAGTCTCTGGAATAAAGTTCTCTGTGTTAAAGTGTGTAAAACATACTCCAAGTTAGTATAAGTGAGGCATAATATAAAAGTATATGAAACATACTTTTTACCCAATAATATATATCTCTGCCAAAATAATAAGATCCATTATCTTGTGAGTTTGAAATATTTACTATAATTTAAAATAGACAAAAAGATAGGTCCTACTTCATTATTAGTAAACCTAAGCAATTGCATTGCTTCCAATCAACAAAGATTATATCACAAAACTAATCTTTCTTTATTTCTCAACATTTATTCTACAATAATTGGAAAAATCTAATCTTCAGGTCTGTCTATGAAGAGATATAGGTCAAACTTTATATGTCTAAAAGATATATATATATATATATATATCTTAACTCCTAATTGTCCTTCAATTTATTTTTCTGGTATTCTATGCTTTTTTCTCATCATAGTTGGCACAATTTATTAAGTCTTGCACCAAACATTGACAGGTCATTTAACTTAACTTTTCCAACAACTCATTCTGAAAAAAAAAATATATCATTAAGGCCACTGTATTATAATCAGTAAAATAAAATAGTGAATTGTGTTTCATTTAATGATTTGCATTTTTAGGTCAATTTTAATGTTGATCTTTTTGGAAAGAGTCAGATATGCTTCCCGGTGATGATCAGGGAAGACGATGTCTGAGTACTTTTCCTCTAGACTCTGTTTAGTCACACACACAGAGAGCTCTTGGATGACAATATGAAAGCTACTCATTCTAACATAATATCAACTCAGAGCAATGATTGTTACATGACTCTTCTCTCAACCAAACAATAACACTTCTGTTCCACTGTCTCCAATCAATGTGTTTGCAAGAACAACCTTTTTTGGTCTCTTTCTGCACAAATGCATCTTTTAATTGCATATTCTCTTTTGGCATTTTTCCCCTTCATCTAACTTCTAGCTTTTTGTTGTTTTGCATTTGGAGTGTCAAGTTTCAGAATAGGATGCAGGACATGTCTGATTGTACTGAACGATGACAAATGTTCTCATACAAAATCTAAAACGTATGCTGAGAAAAAGAAATAAAATCCCTCAAAAGCATGTACTTTCATAAACACATGTGAAGTTCCCAACTGGGTCCTCTGACAACTTTTTACCACTAAGCTGTCTCAGGGACCACAGGTGGGTGCTGAGAGTGTGGTCAATTATCTGTCACTCATGTCGTATTTTCATAACTGTGCCAACTGAGGATTTACCTCCATCAGGTTTTTTTGGATTTTAAAATAATTTATTTAAATTTGTTTATTGTAAAATGGACTTTATATAATTCTAGGAGGTGGAATTGATAGGTAACCTATAAATAAATATAAAGAAAATAAAGCAATAATATTAAATTATGGACTGTCAAATTTTAACTCTACTTCTTAGTTGTAACTTCCATAATGGAAAGTCGGCCTGTCTCTTGTAATTAAAGTTGTACTGTAGGGACTTCAGTCTAACAAATACTGCCTGCTCAGTACAAGCTCACTGTTTTCACTGAGTAAATAATAGATATTTTCTCTACCCAAACATAAAGTGAAAGCATTCATTGATTTTTGTACCTATCAGTTCCATAAATCTAATTTCCCTGTTTATTTTTCCAATATTTGTGTCCACTTTAAAGTAAAGGGAGTTTGTGTGGGGTCTCCCAGATACTGCATACTTGCATACAAGACATAAGAAAAAATGACTATATGTTCATTGATTGTAATATATTGACACCTATCAAAGAGTAAGGTTTTGCTTTGACTCAACGGTACATTTTCTGTGTTGATAACTACACTTATACAGTACCTTAGACTCCAAATAGTCACATGCAACAGGTTTAAACAATACTAACTGCTGGCTTCCACATTCCCTTAAACCAGCTTGTCAGAATCCCATGTGAATAGAAACAGCTGTTAGTCTTGCTTCAAAAGCTCAAATAGTTTAATAAGGTTAAGAGCCACTAATATAATAGAGCAGTAAAATGTATATTTCCCTACATAAATATCTATAGTCATGTGTAGTTTATAAAACTTTCCCTCTGCATATAAAATTTAGTTTTCCTCATTTATCAACTCTTTACACCTTTCAGTTTTTCAGGTATACAAATTTTAATAAACTATGCTGATTAAAACAAATAGCAAATATTTAAGGATTCGTTCTAAAGCTTTGTTATATGGAAGTTGTATAAAAAGAAAATAGACTTTCCAAGTCCGTCTAATATTGTTGGAAGTAAAATTTTCTAGGTTGATTTGGACAATATTTTTCCTGAGAGACTCAAGGCTTCATTTTCTTATTTCCTTCCTTTAGGTAGGGATTAGTAATGGATAACATGCAAATTATTTACTACAGATCATAACAGATAAAATAAGTATTTCAGCTATGACAGAAGGAGGCCAGGGAAACCACAGTATTGGCAATATGACAATAAACAGCTGGTAAGACACTGAAAATATCATTTCTTTCCAAGACCTTAAGAAACGTTAAATCAGTACCCTTGATTTAGTAGAGACAAAATGGATTTGAGATCTAACAGAGGTGCTTTTGAAAGGGATGTCATTCTGTATTCACAGAAATTTAATTCTGGGATACAAACCACAAGAAACATGATAAGGATAAAACTATTCTTTAGTAAATTGGTTTCCTGACATACAACACTAAATTATGTTTTCACACATAAATCTATTTTCATAGCTTCCATAGAGAAAATTTAAGCAACATTACTTAAATGAAGACACAAAGAAATTTAGCATATTAGGTCAATTGAAAAGTTACAAATATAATTAAAAACAATACTTAAGAATTCTGTTGCCATGTGTTGGTAGCACATGCTTTTAATCCCAACACTTGGGAGGCAGAGGCAGGTAAATCTCTGAGTTGGAGGCTTGCCTGGTCTACCGAGTGAGATCCAGGACAACCAGGGCTATAGAGAGAAACTCAGTCTCAAAAAATAAAAATAAGCAAACAAATAAATGAATGAATGAATATGGAAGATACACATCTTTAGTGTGTGTGTGTGTGTAGGTTGCTTCACTTCGTTAGGCATTCTGCCCCATCATTCCTGATTCTTTTACTTGTATATGCAACTGTTGCACAGAGTTGTCAAATACATATTTCCAAAGCAATTTGTCTATACTGTATCCTATCGCATTTTGCCACTCCTCAGGCCTTATTGTCTCACATTTGGACTTTACATAGAATTTATGGAATTTTTTCCACCTTAAGTAAATTTCTTTTTCATCTATTCTTGTACAGCAATCAGGTAGAAGTTCTTTGTGCCAGCTGGTGTCCTCTTGTGCTTCTTCTTGCTTTACTAGAACTCAACTCCACAATCAGCATAAAGCCAATTCCCTCACTGGACTTTTCAATCTTTACATAATTTTCCCCAACAAATTGTTCTATTCCTTTCACAAACCTTTCTTAACTTTACTAATATATCAAGAATAAAAGCACATTAAATAACCTTTTAAAAATAAAATAATGATTTGTTTCTATTTGGTTGTATGAGTATTTTGTCTGCATGTATGTCTGTGCACCATGTGCATGCTTGATGCCCACTGAAGTCAGAAGAGGGAATCAGATTTCCTGTGTGTGGAGTTAGAAATGACTCTGAGCTACCATTTGGGTGTTCAGAATTGAACAAGTGCTGTAGAAGATCAGCCAGTGCCCTTAACCACTGAGCAATTTTCTCCAAACCCTTCCTCCCTCCCCCCTTCTCTCTCTCCTCTTTCTCTCTATGTCTTTCTTTCTATGTATCTCTACTTCTATTTCTCTCTCCTCTCTCTCTTTTTTCTCTCTATGCTCCAGGAGAATGTGCTAGAAGTGATGGCACCCCATAGGAAAGTATGATCTTAGGAGTCTGTGCTGTTAGGAGAGCTTAATTTCTCAAAACACTTCCTCATTCCCCAGAGTCCATGACCTGAGGAAGTGGCTGAGGGTATTGCCATCTGCACACTTTTAATGTATCACCAATGAGCTGATTTGAATAAATCACATCTCCAAATATTTCCTAAATATTCATTGTCATTGGTTAAAGATATGATCACAAATTTTTGCCTGCTGTATTGTATTGCTTATGATTGAATAATGGTTGGGAACAAGGCATGCCAACCTTCACATTCTTTTTAAATTACCTTTTTCTTTAATTGTAAGCACTTGCCCTCTATGAAATACATTCAACTTTATCGTGTTCACTTCTGATTTCTCAGATTCCTTCCAGGCAGGTGTTGTGGAGCTTGTAGTTTGTTTGTGATTATTCACCGGAAAGGCTTGATATCAGCCCCTTTCTCTGTTTCAGTGCCTTCCAAACTAGACGTGCATTGAAGGCCTCTGAGGAATCATTACACTAGACTGTGAGGCCCACTTCTCAGGATTTCTGCCTTATTGGATTTGGATGTGATGCCTGTACATTTGCATTTCTGGCAGGTTCTGAGGCTATGTCAATGTTACTGTTTAAAGAACCATAGGTTCTGCGTCACTGCCCAGTTTGTGACCAAAATAGCCAGACTTAAGCTCAATTTGGATACAGTTGGAAGATTGCTTACAAACATGAACACAGCTTTTGCTCCACTTTGATTTCTGTTTAAGCAGAGGGAGTGATAGATATACTACATGGTTTATGACCAACCTACAGTTTTATATTTTGACTATTTCTTTTTATTGTTTCCTAGGGTATATCAGAAATATGTGTGAGTATGGACTGAACTACAAATGCATTACCACAATTTGTTTTAATCAACATAATCTTTAGGGAATGTCATACTTTAAAAACTTCCCCAGGGTTCAGTGGTGGGAATAGATTAGAATTTGGATCTGTGTTGCCTAAAAAAAATGTTTAAAATGCCATTGTATAATGATAAATGCTGTTTGAGCTATCATTAGCCTATTCATAACTCAATAAAATAGAGAAATTGGGTGGAGAGACTTTTCTAGATAAGGCATTGCATTTCTGTATGTGGAATACCTCAAAAAGAAGACAAAATATCACTCTCCAAGAGTGTATTTTATAATGGAGATATTTGGATGTAAGTAAAAGATTCGACACAAAATGGTAACAGCTACAGCAACAATAAACTTTAGCACAATTCAGTTTCAAAAGATGTGATAAGAAACAATAAAACTAAATCTTCAATGTAACTGAATTGAACAGTTAGTTTCCACTTAACAGATGAACCAAATGAGGAGCACAGACTTTAATGCTTGTCATTCTTCACTGTTCCTGACACACTCCCCAAGCCATATTTAACCACACTCTCCAGTTAAGAGATGCTCAGCTAAGCATGGTGGTGCATGCCTTTAACACCAGCCCTGGGGAGGCAAAGGAAAGCAGAAAGATATCTGAGTTCAAGGCCAGCTTGCTCTCTAGAGCAAGGTCCAGGACAGTCAGCACTACACAGAGAACCCCAGTCTGTCTCTGCCGGGGAGAGAGGGGGAGAAAGGGAGGACGGGAGAGAAAGAGATTCTAACAAGGAAAGCATGTTCAGTAGGCAACTCTGCATTATATCTCAGAGGTCCAAACACATACTATCATTTTAATAATTCCAAAACTTGTAGTTTTAAGAAATCCTAACTTTTCATCAATTTTTTTCAATTAAAAAACATTCATTGCCTAGACTTACATAACCTTAAATCTGTGTCCTAAACTTTCAAGGCATTGATACAATCATACTTTTCTAGAGACATTTGCAAAGCCCGAGGTCTTCTAGGAAAATGATATGTGGGGGATGGGAGCACACTCTGCGGAGCCATACTGCTCCACGGTAGTTCTTCCATGTTTCTACTCCTTATTGAAAGGCCGGATTAACCAAGAGGAACTCAAACTAGAAAAATCTCTACACAAATTCTATTAGTCAACTTTTTGGTAAATACATAGACAAGGGACTTGAATACAACTTTATGTTGAAAATGAAATAAAATTTATGTTCTGGAAAGTTTATACTATAAATGAAGGTACTTATTCCTGAAATCAGTGAATAACGCAGCTGTGGAAGACTTTTACAGCATTTTTTTCTTCAGAATTTTTTTTTTAATTTTATGTGTGTGTGTGTGTGTGTGTGTGTGTGTGTGTGTGTGTGTTCACATGCATGCAATTTCAAGGAAGTCAAAGCCAGCTTGTGGAAATCAGTGTTCTCGACCACATTAGTGTGGGGACTGGGCCACAAGCAGTCATTAGGCTTTGGTGCAAGTCCCTCATTCTGAGCCACCCCACCGCTCCTATTCGTTAAAATTTTTGATAGCATGCCATATGATCTTTCATCTGAAGTTTAACTTTTACATTGCTGTGCTAGATAGTTCTGTCTTTTTTTATGTCAGCTTGACACAAGCTACAGTCATCGAGAGGAGGGAGCATCTTTTGAGAAACGTCTCCATAAGACCGGGCTGTAGGCAAGTCTATAATTTTCTTAACTAGTGATTGATCTAGGAGGGCCCAGCCCATTGTGGGTGGTGCTATCTCTAGCCTGGTAGTCCTGGATTCTACGAGAAAGAAGGCTAAGCAAGTCATGTTAAGCAAACCAGTAAGCAGCACTCCTCCATGCCTCAGCATCAGCTTCTGCCCTGCTTGAGTTCCTCTCCTGACTTTAATGATGAACTGTGGAAATCTAAGCCAAATAAACGCTCTCTTCCCCAACTTGCTTTTGGGCCATTTTGTTTCATTACAGCAATAGAAACACTGACTAAGGTAATGCTGAAACCAGAAATGTCTTCTCAATAATATTCAAAACATTCATCACTTTCCTTCAATGCCTGTTTCAGTCTTTCCTTTGGGCATTAAGACAATGCCAAGAAGATTCTGCACATTAGCCGAGACTCCACCACTGTCGCTGTCACAGTTCTGAGACAAGATCTTCATTGAGCCTGACAGATATTTTGACTGGCAAGGGCTCATGTTCTGGCACTCACTAAACAGTCACCTTCTGAGTAGGACTGTTTACCAGGAGCCAGCATCATTCACCGAGGACCTCTTATGGCCTAGGGCTCATCCGGGCACAGAAACCATCAGGGTAGAAGAAAATGGAGCAGCTCTTTATTTATTACATTGGAGTTAAATAAAAGCATTTAGTTAATAAAATGTATGACTTTAAATTAATCTGAATATCAATGTAGAGGTTATTCTGCCAAAACATTTTGTATAAAATTTGTTTATTACTCAGTAGGTGTTGCTATTTTGGAAAACTGTGAAGAAATTTGGAACAAATTAATTTGCTTTTTTGATATCAATCCCCTAGTACATACATATTTCTTCAAGTCCTTAAAGCATTAACAAGCCAGGAATGTTGCCACATTCTTTTAAACCAGAATTCAGTTTTTTTAAGAGTTGACCAAAATCTCGTTTGTTTACCTTGAATCTCAAATTATTCAAGAAAGCCTAACAACATTTTTTTATCTATTTATCTGTCTATCTTGATACCTAGATATATATATTATCTAACATAAATCAATCAATCTTATCTCTAATATATTTATCTATATTGGAAAACAATTTTGATCATGTTAGTTCATTTGCTTTTCTTAGATATCTTTGAGGACCCTAAGGTCTCTAGTCTGTAGAAGAACCTGAGCTTAGGAGGTCATATACCTAGCTGAAGATGGCGTCATTAGAATTTAAGGATAACACTGTTTTGCTCCTCTTAGGATGAAGATAGTTCTTCAACAAAATCAAGGAGGAAAAATGTAGTGAAGGGGAAGAAAGGGGGAAGAGTAGTGAGAGAAAATAATACACTGCATTCCTTGCTCATCTTCCATAACAGGAAAGCATTTTCACTTAAAACACAGGTGGTATGGTGGGGAGCCATGAAAATCAGCTCGACTGTACTTAGAATCATGCAAGGGAAGCAATTCTGGGCATGTCTGGGAGGTGTTTCTGTAGAGGTTGAACTCAACAGCACCATTTAAGTTTCTCTGTTTTCTGATTAAGGAAGCAGCATGACTCAAGTCATCACACTTTCTCCACCATGGTGGATGATCTCTGCAAACCAGGAGCAGAGCAAATAATTCCTTCCTCACACTGCTTTGCTCAAGCATGCCATCAGAGAAAGGAAAACAGCAACTCAGGCTGGTGAGAGGACGGAAGTTGTGTGAGCCATTGTGGAACTCCATGAATGTTGTCCCTCTGGAACTACTTATCTGTGCACACCCAACAATAATGTGATCACGCCCACAATGCGTTTATTTGTGACATAAGTCAGAGTCAGTATTAAGTTGGCTGATGGCAGTGTTGTAGCTGATGTCTTTAATCACAGCTGATTTTCAATTACAGTCACAGGGCAAAGCAACAGTTTAGAAAACACAGAGAAGCAAAGATTAAAGCAATAGATTAAAAAGAAAGGAAGAAGAACGGGAAGAATTGATGTAAGACTTGACAAGTAAGAACTGCTATAAGCCCTTCACTACACAAAGCAGGTTTGAATTTTAATTTAATACGTCAGTTTTTACCACCATAAATCTCAATATTACTTACCTCTCTCTGCCTCCAGCCTACAGACACAGTACAAGCTACTGGTTCAACCACCATGTCCTCTATGCCATGACAGACGATATCCCCTCAAATATAAGAAAAAAAAAAGCAAACTTTTTTTCTCCCTTAAGCTGCTTCTGTTGAAATATTTCATCTCAGCAACTAGAAAAAATAACCAAATAGCAGGCAATGACCACCCCAGCTTAAGGCGATTAAGACAATAAAAGGAAAAAGAAGAGATAGTGTAGTTTTGAGAACCTAATAGAAGAAAGGAGGAAATGCAGGCTTCACACAAAAAGAGATGAAGGAGCAAGGAGAGGGTGGCCTGTGATCCTGCTATTTATGGGATGTAGAAATGCAAGGGATGTAGGTTAATGAGTATGTAGAGGAAACAGAGAAAATTTGCATCTTGAGGAGGCCTGAGTATTTTCTGGGATGCTGTTACTGTGGTTATTGTTTGTCACAGAGCTGATGGCCTAGCTGCTACCTCCTGCTATATTTTGAGTGTGCTAATGCTTGGCTATATTTTGGAATATGTTGCTCATCATGTATTTTCTTTGCAATTTTCACCAGTCTTCTGTCATAATCTTTATGTTACTGTGAAGAAGCTGAGGCTTGTTAAATATTGGTAAATGACTGCTAATTCCAGAGCAACGATTTAGCTGAATGCCAATGTCCCTGTGACACTTCTGGATTTACTAATTTAGGAAGTATGGATAAGAACTGTCTTAATGCATATGAAAGTATAAAACTGAGATACACTACCCAGTATAAAAACATTGGAAAGTCTTTAATTTTCGTTTTAGTTGTTGTTAATTAAACTCTAGAAAAGAATTAGCATACACTGTGAGTCTTGAGATGGCTAGCAATACTAATAAAATCCCAGCTATTCCTCCCCCCTTGGGAATACTGAAATTTTCTTTTATTTAATGATTCCAAAAAATAAAAAAGTATCACTGTAAACTTTTAAAATGTTGTATGTGGAAGAAAATTTAGAAATTATTTAATAAAATTATATGTGTGTAACACATGGGCAAAAGTCACAGTTCATCTACTGATCTGACAATTAAACATAGTAACCAACTGGATAGAATTTGTGAACACAGATTTGATTCATGCTTTTACATTTCTTATAATCTATAGGGGAGAAAGTAAATAACCCTAAAATCAGTGTTGACTAAAGTTTGATATGGACTCAGAGAAACGCTTTAGAGAGAAGACAATTTAGGCAATGTTTTCAGGACAGACATTTTTTTAAAGACTGAACTATAAAACATAGAAAAGTGAATTTATTTTGACATCTGTAGGATATAAATAAAAGTTTTAAGGATACCATGAAAAAGCAGTGTTAAGTTTGAAACTGCCTGTGTATCTCACATCTTTAATTACACTAGTGTGACTCACAATGCTTTGGACTGCAAACTGGTAAGCAAGGGATGCCTTTCGTTTGTCTTTTCTTTTGGGTAGGGGGTAACTGTGCTGAGATATCTAATTTTCAATCACATGGGTGACTGCTGCATACGTGGCATTGACTGAATATTTGAGAAAGGGTTAAAGCAATGAGACAAGATAAGTATGTATGATTTAGACTACACCGCAGCAGTCTCTTAAATTAAGAGGTTAGTACACTCATTAACCAGTATAAGGAACCATTAGCAATGGAAAATAAAGAGAGTGAAAATAATAATCAAGCAACAACATATCACAATTAAATTAATGGAGATTAGGGAGGACCCAGGAAAGTTCCCGCAGTTTCTGTGGCTCCTTTATAATGTCACGGATCTAATTTACCTCATTTATATTAATGAGGAGAGGATTGCACAACTATTAGCATGATTGAAAATTACACTAATGCTCAGTAAATCTACTCCTAATTATTATGATGAACGAGAAATTGATCATCTTGGACCAGATTAACAACCTAAAGCAACTGAATCAGAGCAAAGAAGCTTTTTCTTGCTAACCCAAGTCTTTAGTCTTTTCTATTTAATGAAACCTTGAGCATTTAACTCAGTAATGCTATATTACTAATTCACTATAACCTCTCATTTACATAGATTTACATAGATTATATTTTCACATTTATGTATTTATTTGAAATAATTACTACTAAGTGCATTAAAATGTGGTCTTATGATTGGCTTTATGCATGTTAATGTCCCTACATGAAGCTAAGAAATGAAATCAGTCACATTTTGACTCTGTCTGGTTCTAAGTCATCTCAAGTGTTATCTCCCGCAAAGAAAAAATATTCATCTTTGTAATCATTATAAGTAATAAACTGAAAACGCAAGTCTTTGCTATTTATTGAAATAGTATTTTTAGAAAGACTTCCAAGCTATGACATAAATAAAAAGAACACTAAGATTATTTTACTTAGTTTAATATCTGAGATTCTTTTTTAATTTGAGATGTGCAAGCTACTTTACTAAGCCTCAGTTTTATGTAGACACAATCTTCAGACTGTGGGGGATAAAAATGCTCTCTTTCTTGTTATAATTTATCTTACATCTTCTGTTAGTGATAGCTGTCCATGGAAACCACTATATTGAATTCTACATTCTTTACTACAGTGGCTTAAGGTGTGCGCTTTGATAACACAAGCAAAGAGACACCAGGGATATTTCTCTAGGCACCAAGAAAGACTTTCCATGAAGTATAATCCCATGTTATAATAACTTTTATGTCCCGAAAGAGTGGTTATATCTCAAACATTACTTACTGTGTTCTTATTTAGACAATCAGATCTTGGTTATGAAAAATCTAAGGTCCAAAGTGTAACTTCGTGTCAACCAGAATCATAGAAATCATGTTAACTCACCAATATTTACTGAAAGTTTGTCCTGTGACAATCTTTGCATGTTGGCTACTGTTTTAACATGGCATGAGATCAATATCCCTGTCATCTTCGCTTAGTTAAGAACATGGAAACAGGGGAGTTAGAAAAGAAGGAAGAAAGACAGATAGACAGACCATTTTAATATGTAAAGAATATGTGGGAGACCACGAATAGATTGGAGGGAACAAACTCACTTGAGATGAGAGCTGCCCACAGATCATCCTGGAATTAAAAGACAGGAGTCTAAAAATTAAGTGAAACTAAAAATTAAATTAAAACTAAATATCAGTCTAAGAATTATCACCAGCAGTAACATAATAGAAAGATTTGTGTTAGAGTCTGAGTCCTATCAAATTGTCATTGTAGGTCCATGACAAATTATTTGCTATCTAGATGCATAAAAGTAGAGGTGTAGCTTCCCTATAAGGATTATGTTAGAAAACACAGCTTGGCATAAAGAAAATCTTCAAAGAAGGCAACAAGACAGCTCAAGACTGATAGCCTGAGTTCCCCTATGACCCAACTGATGGAACCTCCCAGAAATTGTCTTCTAATCTCTATGTGCTCTCCATAATTATACCGAAGCATGCTTATGCATGTTCCCCACATGCACATATGCACACAAATAAATAAATAAAAAGTGTTCAATAATGATGTGTTTGCAAGAGTATGGCATAAGTGTTATTTAAATTTAGAAATAAAGGGCTTCAAAAGTTAGTTGGAAAAAAACAACTGTTTAGCTAGTTCAATCTGTGTGCCATATTTTAAAAATTTATTGGATATGTATCCCTGACTAGGTTAATAAAACCCTCTAGGCCTAGGTGTTCTCATCTGTAGACTGCACAGATGATTGAAGATAGAGCACAGTTAGGGAGTGTTCCTCACAAATGTTGTGTTCGACATGGTTAGCTATCTCTTATTGTCCTTGGTGGTGGTGAGAATGCAAAGAATGGTGATTCCAGGAGTAATGAATTATTTCTGACTTGTTACACGTTTGAGTAAACACACCAATTCACAACAAACTAGAATGGTATAATTAAACAGTTTATGCATAGTAATACACAATAGGTCAAAGTGTCAGCAATTTGTACTCCTCTAAGAATGGAGATTGCGCTGCTGGACTTGCCCGAGGTCCCTGATGGACTTGGAACAATCTTCACTTTAATGCTAGATCATCCATGTGACCCTTACTCTAGTGTCTTAAATAGGCTGCATACAGGGTTGCTCTCAACATGGTCTCTCCCTTAAAAAGTCAGGGTTTCCTCAGAGTGTGCTTTATAGAAGTCAAGAAAATCAAAACAAATCTCTAATATGTTGATAAGTCTCTTTAGAACTTCTGAAATATCATATTATCTATCTATCCCCTTTGTCCAAACAAGCCAAAGAACCAGATGAATTATAGAAGAAGTGAAATCCTGGTACATCTTGAGAGAGTGGCAGTGGAATTAGAGTTTGCATGACCACACACACACTTAAGAAAAATTCAAAATGGAGTTCTTCCTTATTTATTGTTGAAATATATCACATAGCTATTTGATAGTTTCAACTTTTCCACCATAAGAATATTTGATTTACTGTCATTAAACCTAATCTTTCTCTATATTATTCATTTTATTTCATATAATAATGGAAACACTGGTGGCAGGCATCCCAAAGAAAGCAAATCTAATTCTTATCCTTGCCCAGAAGTGAAAAATATCTTGGGACTCTTCTGGTCTGAGAACAGGAATAAGTTCAGGTTTTTTGTTATCTGTCTTCTTGCCTAAATGAGAATCGCATGCATAGAAAGCTATACTTGATGGCATGACCAACACTCAAGTCATGATACCACTAAATCTGAAAGACCCCCCAACTGATTTTTCATAATGAACTAGATGAGTCGGGTAATGGAAGACTACAAAGCATGGTAAAACAGGTTTAATTGCTGCACTCCAGCATATTCTTCCTACCCCCTGACAGGGCAGGAAGGCTAGTGATTATCAGAACCGGTCACAATCTTCTAAGCAGATGATTATCAGAACCAGTCACAGTGAATGATTACCAATCTGCAAACTAAACCACACTGGAAAAAGCAGGATGTCAGGATGCCATGTGGAATGTCACATACCTAAATTTTTGGAATCAGGCTGAACTATGTTAATTTCATTCTGGGTTGAATATCTAGACCAATCCCAATTGTACCCGTACCCCATATTATAATTTATGTAAAACTTGTGATTTTTGTCTATAAAAACTTGCTTGCACGGATACTCGGGGTGCTTAGCTATCCTGACCTGGGCACCCGCTTGCGCAACCGTGAAAATAAACCTCGTGATTTTGCATCTGATGGCCAGGTTATTGAGCCTAGGGCTCCTCAGCAATAAGACCACTTTGGGGGTCTTTCAAATCTTTGGTGGGAGCCTTTGGAACTGGATTGCCATTGTCAAAATGGGTATGTCTACTATAACCTTAATAGTCACATGATGAATCATTGGCCTAAATGACTGTCCTGATGTTATCTCCTGCTACAGTCACTCTACACTTTGATACTCCTGCTGCTATCTACGTGTCCCCTTGATTAGCTTCCAAGACCTGAAAGTCAGCAATAATGGAGATCCCTTCCCTTTTATGCCCCATTTTTGCCCAAATGCTGATTTGCTTTAGGGTCTTAACTATTGAGGGGGAATGTTATAGGGATTAATAGGCTTAGATAACCTTCATGATAAACTTTGGGTGGAAGTATCAGGGCTGGGCTTTTTCCAGTTCTACTAAGTGAAAACTACTTGCTTCTGATCAAAAGAATGGAATCTTCTCTGACCCCGGGTAGAGACCTGACATTCTCATATACTGCCCTCTCCTTCTTTAAGAGTTTATAAGGGCAAATCTTGTCATTTTAACCAGGCGAGCACTCCCCACAAAATCATATTTACCTGTACTCCTTCTAAGGCAATGGGAGGAATAGCTATCACCTAATGAGAGAATACAGTTACTCTCCTGAGAACCCCACCCCTTGCAACTGTTTAAGGAGCTTCCCTCATGGAGCCCAGATGAGTCTGCCAGCTTTTTAAGTTCTAAACTTAAAAACTTTCTTTTCCTTGTTTCTATCCCTTCTTCAGATACCAGTCCAAAGCCTAAGAATGCTTTCCTGGAAATGCTGTGCTTTCTCAGCTTTCTCTGAGTCCCGTTGCCTTTCCCCTGCAGTGGCCTGCTGATCTTGTTACTGAGAATGCCGCATTCCCTAGACCCTAACTCAAAGGGCTTCAATTTCTCTCTTCCTAGCCTCAAATTCCATCCTTCAAACACTTGCTGGGACTTACAGCTTGACTATCATGTTTTTTTTCTTTCAAAATCTAATAAAATGTTCCTTGAGCTTCCATTACAGTAATTTTAATAGTTGGAAATACCAGAATACTAGCTTTTCTTGTCCATATTCTTTGATAATATAAATATTAGCAGACTTAGCAATTTCATATTGAGTTTATATAACTAGTTACTACTTTATTTCCCCTACTTTCCTTGGTGTCTTTTTTACTGATCCTAGTGTTCTTCATTATCAATCTTCATTTTCTAATACAATTTGCATACCTAAACTTTGGAAAAATGAGACATTAACTTATTCATGTTCACTTGGACATCTCAAAATTAATATGCATAGAATTTGACCGCATTGTTGCTTCACTCTATTGCTTTTATTTTTCATTCTTTTTCACATAACTCTTATATCAAGTAAGTGAATTGTTTGCTTGTTATTTTAAGTCTCTCTCTCTCTCAATTTGTCCTTCCTTTCGAATATCTTCCTCATCTTTCCTAGTGTCCTCTGCTGGCTACTCATGCACTGTGAAAGCTTTGAGACTGCCATCCCTTTTCTCTACACCAGCTTCCTTGTAATCCTTCAAAATCTTCCAACACCCTTGTTTAATGAGGTTACACATAAGTGTCCTGTTGAGCATTCTCAAACACAAAGTAGGTTACATGACTGCCTCATGGAAGAATCTCTTTGTTCCCCACAACTAAAGAAACCAGCTAAGGTCGTATTACAGGCCTAGGGGGCATATATCTAAGGATGTGGTCTTTAAGACCAAGAGGAAACAATGAATATTTTCTGGCCCAAAATTTAATTTATGTTAAAAGTGTTTTAAGAACATTGATGCAGCACTAACAGGAAAAACTGGGGAAGAAAAATTAGCTAGATAAGGACTGTAATAGCCCAGGCACCTGGTAATTATGATCCAGTGGAAGGGAGTTATGACCTGCAACTGTGCTGAGTGGATTCACTTACACTTATGATCAAATGATCTAGACTCTCAAATGGGCACTCACAAAAGCCAGACAATCACATTATAAATTTTATAGGAAATTTATTTTTGTTCTCTTGACATTAATGCTTATATTTCATTTCCTCTCTGCTCAAGTCCCTAGTGCCAATCCTTAGCTGGCCCCATTCTCTTTATCCTCAATTGCTGTGTTCACCTAATGTTTCCCAGGGAAAATAAGTTATGTTCGGAGCAATTGCTCCATCTTCACTGCATAAACTCTTTCTCTCACTGTGCTCTGCCTTGTGATTCTGTGGCAGTGTCTCCCGGCTCTTCCTTTGCAGTGGGTCTTTTTCCCAACCAAACTTATCTCATGCCTTTGAGGAGGCTGACCTTTTCTCTCCTTTATGCCCAGTTTCCATTCTTATTACACTAAAATACACCTTAATGTTATCAGGTTATAACAAAATACCTTTCTGTTAACTTCTCAACTTTCTGCCACTCTTCTCTGAAGAAAATTGCCAAATCATATACTTAGAAACATCATTCTTTGCTCACTGACATGGTGACATACAGTTAATTTATACACTTCTTAGCATGAACTTCACAAGACATAGCCTTGTTTTCCGTAGGAACAACCTTGTGACACTTCTTTGATGAACACTATGCAGTGTGGACAATATGCCAACTGACCTTCAGAGAATAGGTCATAGGAAGACTTACAGTCTCTCCCATTAGCTCTTAATTTCTTACTCTGTTGAAAGCCTGCATTGTTCAGACTGGCCATGTGGAAAGGGATTGGTACAAGAAACCGTGGCTTCCTGCCAACATCATCTTTTAGGCCCACACACAAGCCTCCAAATAAATGCATCTTACCTGCTGCTGCTGTGAAACCAAGCCAGAAAACAACCATTGGAAAGTGTTTTAAATTTACCATCAACAGAGCTTATAAAGGAACAAATAACTACTGGTCCTGACATTCACTGGTGTTTTCTAAACGTGACAATGCGTGAGTAACACAGCCACCTCCTGTTTTCTTTTCTAATGGCAGTCATTAGATATTTTCAATCATCACTCCAATAAGACATTGCTTATTTTTTAACTGCTTAGAAACTGAAAGACATGGGAAGTGTCTGACCTAAGAAGTGTGTGTACATTTACATTAAAATTTGTGCTACAGCTATTCACAGAGTTGGCAGTAGGAATGTATGAATCAGAGATTGTCATCTTGTTAAGCTTTTGTTCTCTTTTGTTCCTCTCTGCAACCTTATCTCTCATAGCATTAGATGCAAGCAATGACTTTCTTCTTATTGAAATGCACTTTCTATTCAGGCTACTTGATACCATCTGCTTGCTCATCCCATTCATGAATTATCCTGCCCTATCTGTTTTAAATATTGACATATCTGTGGCTCTAGCCTCTACTGTTTTTTTACATATTCTCAATGGGTGTTTTTTTCTCACTAAATACCAGGATGTGTGTGTGTATAAATTCATACTTATACATATATATGTGCATATATAATTATTATTCAATATGCAATCTTTTTATCCAGTTCTGATCTCCCACACTTTCTTGTCAAAATCAGCATAATATTGATTAGTCTATTAGCATGACTGAACAAAAATTCTTGATTATCTGAGTATTTTCATTTTGTGTGCCCTGCCACTAAAATGTAAGTTATATAAGCAAAAGAAGTTTTACATTGTAGTCATTATATGCATAAAATAATGCAGAAACATAATAATTTTCCTAGCCATTTGTATGAATGTCTATGAAAAGTGAGGCAAACCACTGAAATAAAATGAGGGTGCAAATAACCATTTTAAGTCCCATTAAATATCTAAGTTGGTTTTTTTTCTTTTTTTAATTGCTTTATAAATAATACCATTAAAAATACCACTTCCCCCCTCCTCCCATTTCCCTCCCGCTCCCCCAGTCACCCTCCTCCATCCCCCTCCAGTCCTAAGTGTGGGCAGGGTACCCTGCCCTATGGGAAGTCCAAGGCCCTCCCCAATCCATCCAGGCCTAGGAAGTTGGTTTTTTCACATGATATAATATACGTAAAATAAGAAAAATAGTTTTGATATTTTATTCCATACTTGTGTATATTTTAATAGCTTTAACCTTTAAGTATAATGTATTATTACAAATGCAATAAATTATCTTCATATTTCATTAAAAAATTAAGAGATATTATTAAGTAACATCCAAATAATGTTATTGTCTTTGTAGATATCTACCAATCTAGTTAGCTTCTAACAGCATTACTCTCTTAATCAAAGTTTTAGACTACTATCTTTTCCAAACATTCTTTTGACATACATTTTTAAGTTGACTGACATTTGTTGGATATCTCATGTGCCTTAAGAGCTATTTAAATACTATGATACTAAGATAAATAAGGTTTAATTTTTTTCTACTTACAAGATCATACCAGAGACAGACATAAAACTAATTATCGTAACACCACATAAAGTTTGAAAGCATTGTGTTGGAGGAGAGGTGTCAAGGCAATCAAATAATTGTGATAAGGAAGTCCAGGGAGACATCAGCGATACAGTACACCTCACCCAAATGGTTCAGCTACTTAAAGACCTTTATGGCAAAGTTAAAAATGATTCTATTGAAATTTTTGAATTTTTTCTAATTTCCCTCTTTTTCATACTCTAAGAAGGCACTGTTATGACTCTAAATTTCACATATTCTCCATGTTAAAACCCTTGATACAAATCCTTAAATACTTTTTCAAATATAGTATAAGTTTACTAAAGTTTTTTATATTAACTCTATAAATATGCTCCATCGATTACTCTTGAAAGTGATCCACCTGGATTCTCTGCTGAAGTTTAAGTTGCATAAACACTCCCAAAATCTTCATCGATTCAAACCCGGCATGTTTCATTTGCATCATTAGAATTATACAGAGAGAATGTATTAATTCAAAAAAGGCTAATAAGTTTCCTAGTTTACTCAGCTATAAAATAATGTTCACATTATCAAAACATTGAGTATTGAGTATCAGTTTTTTCTGTAACCAAGGAAACAGGTTTCAGCTTCCAGTTTAACACCTAAAAACACTTATCTGTGTAATGTGAGGGTCCATACATACAGAATAAAAATGAACTCAATAAGTTGTATCTACATATATTTGTATATCCATATACATATGTAATATAATAATCAAAGAAATAATTATTAAAGAAAAGGAATGCTATTTGAGAATTTGATGGGGGGTTAGAGTTCTTTAAGGGAGTTGGTAGTAGGCCTGGAAACAAGGGAGGTAGGAAAGGGGAAAGGAAGGTGATATAATTTTGTTTCAATTATATGTACTAAATTCTTTTGAAAAAGAAAGGTGCATTAGTTAGGACTTCTGTTACTGTAAGGAAACACCATAACCAAAAATCAAGCTGGGGGAGGGTTTATTTGGCTTAATGCTTCCACACCACAGTTCATCATCAAAGGAGGCCAGGACAGGAGCTCAAGCAGGGCAGGAACCTGGAGACAGGAACTGATGCAGAGGCCATGGACGGGTGTTACTTATGGGTTTGCTCACCATGGTTTGTTCAGTTGTTTACTTATAGAACTCAGAACCACCAGTCTAGAGATGATATAACCCACAACACTGTGGTCCCCTCCTTCATCAATCACTAATTATTAAAATGTCTTACAGGTTTGCCTATAGCCTGAACTTTTGGAGATAGTTTCTCAACCAAGGCTACTTCCTCTCTGATGATTCTATATCACTTAGGTGATAATGCGTGGCTACAAGTCCTTTGGATGGATGGTTTTAGAATTGGAGTCTAAGGAAAGAGAATAACTAATGAAAACACTGAACTGGTTGTTAAATGCCCTGCATGTAGAAGCCTTGCAATTTTACATTATCTATTACATTTTCTATTATAACTCACTTATTCCTCTTGACTATTGATTTGTCCTCATTTGCTAGACCAAGTCCATGCATCATGAGTAAATTTTGTTTGTATATTTATTTCTATTGTCTTCAAAATTATCTTTTCTTTGTTAATTAGCATATAATTTCACCATCTTCTATTGCTGTCCACTGTGGATCCCAGTGACTTTAAGGAACTGAGACTATGTTCTCATACCTTTAGTTAAGCTCTGCTTCATGGTTAATGGATTTGTCAGCTAATTTCACATTACATCTCCCTCTATACTTTGCCAACACCCTTGATGCACCATTGAATGAGATGCAACCCTTACTTGTAAGACTAAACACTCGTTCAGTGGTGGGCTGATGCAGATGATTTGGTTCCTTTGTAAGCCTGACTGTCAAGTTGCTTGGAGAAATATGCAGCATCTTGGACTATTGATAGCCACCAAGAATCTGTTAAATATTTTCAAACAGTAAACTTTAGAATCAAATAGTCTTTGATTTCTCAACATTATGAAAGATTACTCTTCTTCTTAATCTATTCACTAATTATATTATTTTATAAATGTATCTATAAGTACAGTGTGTGTTTCTTGTGTTTTTTCTCTGATTTTTTTATCCTCTTTTGTTGTTGTTGCTGCTGCTTGGTTGGTTGATTTCTAGAGAGTGAAAAATGGGCATGAGGGTTGTAAGTAGGGAAGTGGGATGATCTTAGAGAAGCTGGGAAAAGGAAAACCATGATCAGAATACATGAATGAAAATCTATTTTTCAATATTAAAGAATAATCCAGGGCTAGAGAGATGGCTCAGACGTTAGAGCACTGTTCCAGAGGTCCTGAGTTCAATTCCCAGCACCCACATGGTGGTTCACAACCATCTATAATGAGATCTGGTGCCCTCTTCTGGCATGAAGGCATACATGCAGGCAGAACACTGCATACTTAATAAATAAATAAAATCTTTTAAAAAAAGAATAATCCATATTAGTATATTTCTTATGATTATTCACAAGTTTTGGTAATAATTTAAATCACACACTGAAAACTTATTGCTTGTTAGTCAGGTTAAATATAAGTTGAAATTTCTTGATTAAATGGTACTTAAGATATCTTTACAAAAATTTATTCATACTGATACATTCAATGCATGAAAAATATAGTCTAACAATTTTCTCAAAAAAATCATGAATCAGTCAGGCAGTGGTGGCACTTGACTTTAATCCCAGCATTTGGAAGGCAAAGGCAGGTGGATCTCTGTGAGTTGGAGGCCAGCCTGATCTACAGGAACTAGTTGCAGGGCAGCTAGGACTGTTACACAGAGACACCGTGTCTCAAAAAAAAAAAATACAAAACAAAAGAAAGAAAATCATGAATCTGTTACTAATTACTGATGAAATTATTCCTGCGAATCCTCAGTTAAGGGTAGATAGAAATGACTTCAGCAACTTTCTCCAGTTTTCTAGATTAGGAACCTGATAAGGAGGCAGTTAATGGAAAGTCAACAATATAATCGTGGCATGGGAGTGTGTCCAACTCATTGCATTTCCCATCTTGTAGACACACCTATGTTACAATGCATCATCAAGAACATAGTCTGACTGCAGGAGCTTGTCTATATTGCTTCAGATTCCCACCTTCATAAACAGAATTAACACCTATTGCTGACTGTCTAAGTAAATCACTTACAATGAGCAGCAACATTTAGGAACTATTAGCCTTTAGCAAAAATCAATAAATATTGAGTCATAAAGTAGCATGGAACAGTTCCACTAAGCTTAAGTTTGCATTTTAATATAACTGCCAGATGGGTAGATTGTAGAGGAAGCCTGATAAGTGACCTGACTTTGAACCATGGAATTCCTGAAAAGTGGGTAGGAGAGAACTCAGTTTATGAAGTTATTCTTTGACATCCACACACACACCATGGTATGCATTCCCATCTCTCTCTCTCTCTCTCTCTCTCTCTCTCTCTCTCTCTCTCTCTCACACACACACACACACACACACACACACACACACACACGCGCACACACACACACAGCAATAATGATCACAACAAAATAAAATGAACTAACCAGAAGATGTGATCTTAAGTCTTGCATTCAACTAAACCCTTATTCCTAAAGATTTGCCTTCTGGAAAATAATGACTGAGTATGTAATTTCAGTTCTAAGTGCTTGTGTAACTTCACTTTGTGCAGAGAATCACTTACCACTTACCATGCAGTAGCTAAGTGTGTACACTTCTCTGCAAAGAGAAGATGTACTCTTGGAGCCTTTGTTTGCTCAGTTTTTCATTTAGTGTGGTCACACTGCATGCACACTTGGGTACCCTTGTAAGCAACCTTAGTGAGTCACCTGGCGGAAGGGCTTGTACAGTACCACACTCAGAGATCAGTTAAGAATTTGTGGAATCACTACAGGAATGTCCCTCTGTGATAGAATTCTTTGAAACAATCATTTGTAGTGCATCTCCTGAGGTTGTGTACATCAAGAGGTAAGATGGTACAAAAGAATCTGCTTTGCCTATAATGATGATTCAAAGATTAGGATCTATTCTTACATAAATTTAAGGTATGTAAAATATCTATTTTCATGTAGTTTATACTGCTACAAGGTCTTGTGAATAGCTATCCGATGGCTTCACAATAACATCCTCATGCCGGATGAGTGCCTAACAGTGCCCAACAAACACATATGCCACTGCAAAATCAGTGGATTGTTGGCCTGGTTCCTACACACTAAAGCTTTCAGAATTGGAATGTCCCTAAGAACAGTATCAGGGGACAATGATTAAGCAAGCATTGCCACAATTTCTTCAAGAACAGATGTCCACAATATTTATTACACTATTTCTTGAATTTGACTAATTTTTTTCCAGCATCAAAACCCCAATAGGAGACTGTGTTATATTTCAAGAACACACACTTGGCACTTTGGAAATAATTACTTTTTGAAAAATAGTTATTGCATAAACAATTGATTGCACTGCTAAGTGCTTACAGATACCTCATAAAACAAACCGAATATAAATAATCATATTATCTATAAGCAACAACAGAAATAATTAAATTTACTATGATGGTACAAGATAATCTTTTCCAACTTCTCACTGATTGAATGTAAGTAGTCTACCCACTGACGAAAGCCATCAAGGTTTAAAATTTATCCTAGATTAAACAAATGCATCATCGTACTTACAATGCAAGAACAAAAAAGAAAGCAGATACAAAAGAAAAAGACAAATTAGTAGCATTACTAAATAAAAGATTTGCTGAGAAAAAGTACAATGAGATATTAACAGATTTGATCTAAACATGGCATCAATAAATAAAGCACTCCACTGTAATTTAAATAACTAATAATGTAATAGAGTCTTTAAATATCAAAGCATTGGTATTGTAGTCTCTGAGTGACAGCTGATAATTCAGAGACCTATGTGATTTACTCAACATGGGTTAAAGGGTGCTGTTTGAATACATTCATTAATTTATTTTAGTAAATGTCAACTAATCGTTTAGTATATTCTAAGCATAGTATTAACTTTTAGAAAGACAAATATAAAATTATTCAGGTCATTCAAGAAGTGATTAGACAAAGTGTAAATAAGCAGTTATAATAAAGCATTAAAGAACCTTTGAAAGGAGTCTAGACTTAACACAAAGTTGCGGCAAGAGCACAGGTTCTATGGCTAGAGTAAGGGTGGGTGAGCTGTGCTATGGGGAAAGATGCCCTGCAGAAGGCGATGTGCAGGGTAGGGCACTTTCCTGTAGAGGGGAGAAGGCCTTAAACAAAGCTATGTTAGCAGACTGCATTGGAAATGGAGGGAGACAGAAGCTTGCCAAGGTTAGTGCAGGTTTGCGAGTCAGGACGTGAATTAATTATACAGAAATGAAGTCCTGGCCATCGTGGCTGACTCATTCTCCCCCTTTGATCAACTGCAGACACACTGATTTTCAAAGCAGGCTTTATTAAGTCTTTGAAATCCTTATTCTTCCACAAAGTCAGTAAAATAAATTTACTAATCTGTCACCTCTTAAAAGTTAATATATTATTCATTTAAGCACTTAAAAATAAATCAAAGAACCAAATACTACACTGATAAACAGACCACTGGGGATATGGAGTCTATAAATAAAGTCAAAAAATGACCTCACTGTTTGCAATTTTCCCAGTGCCCTTCCTTTTCCAGCCCTGAATGCTACCTTGGACAAAATGAGCCACCTCCTTAGCCTCAGAATCCCTGTTCTTACCAAGTCTCACAAGCAATAGCATCTCCCATCCACTGATCGCCTCAGACCCAGGCCCAGAGGCCAGCAATAAGACGCAGAAAGGACTGCATTCTTTCACTCTTTGTGGTCTTTCCTTCTTTTATCTGATCCTGTTTGAAACAAAGGTAGATGGGGAAGATGTCCATTGAGGCTAGGCAATAGCTCTTATAAGTGCTCAGGGTTAAAGCATTCACCTCGCATCAATGAGAGTCAAGATTCTCTACTTCTATTTATTTTTTTAATATTATTATTATTTATTATTAACAATATCTACTATTCATTAGTTACTATTATTTATTATTATCCCTACTACTCTTATCATGAAGGGACATTTTATCACAGTTTGGTTGTCATTTCTGTGGCAGAAATTGATGCATTATTAATGGTGGGGAATGAAATGATAGCACATCTTTCCCTTCACAGGTGTACCCAGCTCTTGAGTTTTAGATAATTTCAGGTACAGTCATGATGACAGCAAAAAAATCGCCTCTCCAGCCACTGCCATTGCTGTTAGCTGCCTGACAGAATGTGTAAGGAAGAGCCTGTTGCTGAAGATACCACATGCTCCATTCATAGAACCTGGAGAAATCAAGCTATACTCATGTGGAAGGCAGTTCCCTGAGGTCCAAGTTCATTTTGTTGGAAGATGCTATGCACGCTGCCAAGCAACAAAAGTGAGTAAGAGTCCGATCGAGATGGAAAGCCTCTAAACCACCGCAAAGAACAGTCAAAGAAGCTATTCCTAGGCATAAGCGGCACTTATACCTCAGGGATTTATAACTTGGGGATTACAACAGCTGTATAATTGGACTTGAAACCTGTTCAACAAGAGAGCACACATGTGTGATATCTTAAATCGAGCCAAGAATCTGTGGCTAGAGAGTCACAAACACTAAAGGAGAACCAACCATCCTACTACTATCATTTTGCAAACTTAATATAATTTCTAACTACCTTCTAAATAATTATTTTTATAGCCATAGATAAATGGCTCTCTCCCCTCATCAAAGATGCTTCATTCTGCAGCAGAGACTGCTAGAGATGCACAACCGGTCAAAATGCAGAGAATAAATGACCTTGATGTGTCCAGCTCCAACTGAAACACCTATAAAACACCTGTCCAGTTCAGGGATGGTGGCAGAAAGGATCAAGGGCAGAAACGAAGAGACAGAGGGCTGGGCAGCTCCTAGTGTCTCCTGGACACAGTGGGGTAGCTGGACTCATGGGCTCTCACTGACATGGCTGCCTGTAAACAGCCCGCACGAGGCCATTGCAGCTGACCTTCTAAAACTGGTGGGGAAAATTTCACAAGGCCACATCCTGTGACAGAGAGTTACAGGCAGAAATGGAAAATTCGCTTTCTCCAGGAATGAGTTGCCTGATAGATCATCCCACTCCAATTTCTCAGCCCTAAAAATGTACAAATATGGTAAACACTAATTGAACTCAGTAGATAGTATGTACATGTAAATTTATATATACACACACATATATATACATATGTATATACAGATAAATCCATAAATAATTTATACATGAAAAGGTCATAAGATAGGGTACTTGCAAGGAGGTAGTTGGTGAGGGACAGGAAGTGACATAAATTATGTAAAGACAATGCTAGTGTATTAATATATAGAATTATCAAAAACTAAAATTGAAAGAAAATTTAAATATCCAAAGTACAGTATATAAAGACTCAAGATAATTTCTCAGCTTGGTCCCATACTTTTTTTAATCAAGTAGAAAAGATTTCCAAGTATATTTCATAAAGGCAAAAAATTTGGATTACATTTAGATTCATTAATTATTTTTATAAGAAGCAATTTTAAAAAGACAAATAATGTATTTTACTTAATAGATACAGGAATTTCAGAAGAATTCCCCAAATACACTTGAAACTGCAAATTCAATGAGCTTTCCAGAAGGTGCTATCCTTATCTCTCAAGAAAGAGGACCTCTAATTATGTATATAATAATATAATGCTTTATGAGCCTCACCAGTTGTGTCTCTTCAGCCAACATGGGCTGTGGTGACAGAAGGCTAATGGCAGGTCATTAGGGGCATCGGATTTCCCATTCACATTTCACTGCCTTTCTCTCCATGCCCGTATCGTCAGACCTGATTTTCATAGCACTTAAATTTTTCTCAGATGATTATTTACTGAGTATAATGAACTGCATTTCAGTGGAGGAAGAACGTATCTACCAGCCAGCGTGCCCCACGCTGCATCTCTAGCATTGGATCCACACACATTCCCACTCAGGCTGCATTATCATAGCACATTATCCAATATAGCTTCAAAGAAAAATATAGCTTCAAAGAAAAAATAAATATAGTAATTTTGTAAAAGTTCTTATTACATTCCTGTATGTGAGTGTGTGTAGAGGTCAAAGGACAAATTGTAGGAGTGGGTTCTTTTTTTTTTTTCCACCTGGGTCCCAGGAATTGAACTCAGGGTCCTGGAATTAGCAGTAATCCTGAGATCTCAACATTTCCTGTTAGGAAAAGCCAAATTCTCCAGAGCGCTTATTTGTTTTCCAGTCAGTAGTCCATTTTCCTCACTGGGGCCTCAAGGTTAAGCCCTTTACTTCATGGGAAGAAAGAGTTGCAAAGCGACCTCAGATCAAGGGACTGTTAGTAATGAAGTCAAACTCCTCATCAGAGAACAAGGCCACATCTAGAGTCCTGAGACTGTTGACATTAAAATTTATCCAGATTTTTTTCTACACACAGAGATGTAAAAGGCTTGTGATTAATTTAGTTCACATATTTTAATTTCGTGAAACCTCACTAACACCAACTGTGAGAAAGGCAGAGAGATATTCGGTGTGTTTTTCTGTGTATTTGGTGTTGGTAAAGAAAAAATAGATGAAGAAGTAATTAGAAATCAAGTGATTCTACTTCTGTCTGATGAAATGCAGAGCACTGAGCACATGGATAGTGTCATGAATAGGATGTCAGAGCATGCTCAAAGGGAAAGTCCACCACGTAGCCTAGAACACGGAAGATACATGACCCATTTCCTGGTTGAAATCCCTGATGTTGAGACCCTGGGAAATGCACACTGTCCATCTGTTTATGTTATGTACTCGTGTCTGCATCTTCCTACTCCGATCACCCAGCCAAACTTCTTCATGTTGTTTTGTGTCAGTTTCCATCAAAATACTAAGGACTATCACAGAGGCACACTACTGCATTTGTTGGTTATTTGTCCTGCTGAGAACTATGCCAGATATTAGGGAAGACAGAAAGCACATATAGGTGTGGGTTATAAGTACCTATATACTCGCATGTTTCTACCTGTGTTACAGTGTTTTTATTCAGGAGGCAAAGTAGCATAAAAACTGGCATTGTAAGCTTCAAAGAAAGAATCCATTTAATTAATTTTGCCCCTTTTATTTATGAAGCACACCACTCTTACACACTTGTGGATTTTTTTTTTTGCTTCATGTTCTTCTGTAAAACTGAGATCATTACAATATTAGTAACTTCCCACAGTTACTAATTAAATATGTTCATAAGAATTAAATATGAAAATGTATTTAACAACTTCAATGAATATTACTTTCTACCTCAATGACTTCCCATTGTTAATCTCCCTTAAGGAGATGGCTCACCACTAATATGATGCATAATTTACCATCCTCATAGTGGTTAGGATACTTTGAGAGTAGAAGAGAAGGGCAGTGCAAGGGTAGAAAATTATCAGTTCAACTGTAAGTGTAAACTTGGACTATACCAATAATGCAGTGACAACTTTTGCATCCATCACCTAAGCCAGCATAGTTCTTCACATGGATATGTAGATAAAAATCCTTGGTACAAACAGTGTTAATGTTCTCTTGGTTAAAAGGACAGAAAGGGTTTAAGTTCAGACTGTTTAAATTGAGTAGATTAGAGATGCAATGCCCTGGGAGACCTGTGATTGTCCCCTTTACCTTATCAAGGAGCTTCAGTTAAATCTCCCCTCCATTAACAATACTTGTCTGTTTTCTCCACGAGAAATGATGGCTGTGCCCTCGTCTCTAGTGATAGGTATTTCCAAGTAAATGCACTGCAGTGAGAGCTCATTCTGAAGTAAGTACTCAGGAACAAATATTCTTGACTTTATTCTTCATTCAATTACTCCTGTGATAGTACGGGAGGGGGGACATCTATCTCATGCAATTCCTATCTCAAATGGAGGACAGCAACATGTGATTTCAGTTGCTACCTGAAGAGTGTGAATTAGGTCAGAATGCTGGATGTTACAAGAGTCATGGAAGGAGATATCAATTTATTCATGAAACAAATATTTACTTGGTGTTTACTAGCTCTTCGGTACTGAGTATTCAAGAATAAATAACAGGAAGTCATTTCAAGTCTGTGGAGAGTTTGAACAACAGGATATAATGTACTCTCTGTGACATAATAACTTGGCTTTAGGTTTTGTTTTGTTTGACACATAAAAGCAAAGTTGTACACAACCTTCTGTTTGAAGTAATTACTTTATAAAATTATTATGAACTTGAAATTGATTTTTAGATTGTATGAAAACTACTAGCAACTCAAAGTAATATAAAAACCTTGAAGGCTGAAACTTAGAAAGGCTCTTAGCTTAGATCTTGGTTTGGAAGAACACTCATTAACTTTCTCAACTAGACTTTCTTCATAATAACAAAACAAGATCCACTGTGGAAAAAGTCATATACACAATTTGCATAGCAATTTATAAAACTGGAATTTAGTTCATTGGTTAAATGATCTGACTCTAGCAAGTTCACACCTTTCTGCAAACAATCAAATTTTATGCTTCTCAAGATGTTTTAAACATGGTAACAACTTCAGGGAACTTCACAAAGAGACAGAATCACAACAACTCCTTTCCCACTTCTGGCTCCAGGTCTGTACATCTTGTGTCAGCTGAAGAGTCTGCACTCTGATTAAGTACGAGAGACTGAGTGGCTCATCACATTATCCCTATAAGGTGACAGGCAGCAAACATTTTATATTAGCTCATCTCTGCAGAACATTTTGCTACTTTTATTTTGTTGTTTTTGCCTGTGTTGTATTATGTTTTTAATCTTTGAAAATTAAAAAAAAAATAAACATTCTTGGAAATAGACCATATGAAACAGCCCAAAGTTAGGTTTAATCTGCTGCCTATTTATTGCAGACTTCTTTTCTTCCAAAAGTCTGATACTACAATATATGGCTAACATTTTAGGAAATGCTTCTCAAAACCAGGGGACAAGAGGGAGCCCAGGAATCCTGTGCTGGAATTAGCTCCATCAGTATTGCTGTTTCATATTTCTGAGAAAAAGTGAAGACATACAGTTCTCAGAAGTGTTCAGCTGCTGTTGCTAAGGGTTACTTTATTTATCTTTTTTTTTTCTTTAGCCCAAATCCTAAACGGAGGAACACTCATCATTTGTCTACACCCACCTTTTCAATCTGACTAACAGTCCACTGTGAAGGGTACAGTACTGTTTCCTATTGACAGTCTAGTTGGGATCTTAGTCCAAACTCTAAAGCAGAGGTGGAACTAACTGAGCTCAGTGCAGATCATCTTAAGAGGAAATAGTTGCTCATCATGTCATTCGTATAGGACATTTTACATGGCTACAACAACTTTCTCATTGCTCATCATCTTGGAATGCAACTTGTGACTTTGACCTTGCACCTAATAAGAGGTGATACCAACAATAATCATCCTTAGCTCTTGAAATTGGGAAGCTAGTAGTATGGCTGAATTTACATTATATGACTTCTAAAGTTAGTTAAACAACGGGCAATGAGGCTTCCAGATTGCCCCCTGGGGACACCTGGAGTTGTAAACCTGAAAATTTACGACCCCCACCATTGTTATTCATAGGCCAAAGTCCTTTTGCCCAAAGTAAAGGTACTAGGAAGCTAGACATTTGGGATGATTAGACCGTAGAGGAGAGTATCCAGTAATAATGACAGTATAAATGGGCTATCTGCAAGAGACCCTTTGTTCTTGTTTCATGCAGGTTAGCCTAGTAAATCAGCTGCTTCTGAAGTGTGAGCCCTTAGTGACATTGAACGACTCACATTTAAACTTTTTGTTCTCTAGAATTGTAGGAAATAAATTCCAATGAGCCCAGGAAATAATGTTTTGTTGCAGCATCTAATAGGAAGAATGGTAGATAAAGGCAGCAACTAACAGCCCAAGTAAGGGCTCAGCTGGAGGCAATGGACAAGCACACACAGAAGAATGGATGCCTCAAAACAACCCAGGTCCTCTTGAAAGAGACCCCTGACATCAGGCTGGAAAGAAAGAAAAGTCATCGCCATCCAAAGAAACTATGCCTGAAAATGGTATCATTTTGTTTCTTATAATCAATCCATCTCAATATTACTTAACTATGTGAATACCAGAAAGAACCTATGTGTGCAAAAACTGACTGAAAGATTTGAATTTCAGTAAAGTGAAAAGATTAGAATGTTGTATGTTCCAAGGCTAATTACCATATGCTGGGTTAATTTTAACCCTGGAATAGCCATTCCTTGCTCAATTCTGTGTCTCAACAAAAATCCTGTTACTGTTAGAAAAATATAGAAATACAATTAGGTCAGATCAAATCAAATTAAAATGCCCATTGTTTTATTAAATATGGTGCTCTCAGGTGGCCGACCACGTGGCGGGAGACAGGAAAGTGAGGAGCACATGCAAACCCGGAACCACGTGTATGTCCTCCAGAGCCCACTTAAATACCCCGTGGGAGTGGTCCTGACCATGCTGGGATTTGTAGTCCAGACTAATGCAACTCCCAGGCCATGGGCTGGGATGTTTGCCAAGAGCTGGGGCTACGCTCCAGACTTAACAGTTACTACTTGATAAAAACATTTTGAAATCTCTAGACTTAGCAGAGTGTTAGCTTCCAGAACCCAAAAGCTAAGATTGTTACAAGATAACATCTTAGGCTCCTGGGAATGCCTCCCCCATCCTGCTCTTAACCATCTCTTGGATGTTTGTCCCAGTGCATTTCAAAGTTACCTTGATTTATGACTTTCTTTGTTCTATAAGAACATAAGACTTCATGAAATGCTTCCACAATTGATCACGGAATTTTAGGTAGCCTATGTCTGTGCTCTCGGGTCATTTTCACTCAAAACAGCTTCAGAATAAAATACATCTTACTCCATTTAAAGTGAAATCTGTGTTTTTGCGTGTGTCTGTATGTAACTGCAGTGATTGCAATTACCTCAGTAAAGAAAGATATTAATATTTTGCAATATTGTTTCCAGTGATGCTTGACAAATTTAATTTTAATTTGAAAAGCTATAATTAAACAAGGGATTGAGCAAACATGGATATATACAAACATACACCAAAAACAGCCCTTGGGTACTATAGAATAATTGTTGTCTTGTTTTTAAAATAATTAAATTTAATTAAGGCTTTAGGTGGCAAAACCCAACAGCATTTCAGTATTATATACTAATATCTTAGATACCTAAATTAATAAAATGGAAAATGGCATTTTATAATATATTTTCATCTATATTGATATGTACTGTATTTAGTTTCTAAAACAGAAGTA
The DNA here is from genome assembly GCA_004026605.1 of Ondatra zibethicus. NCBI lineage: Eukaryota > Metazoa > Chordata > Mammalia > Rodentia > Cricetidae > Ondatra > Ondatra zibethicus. The sequence goes on from PVIU01003685.1 coordinate 116,025, forward strand.
AGTGTCCCAAAATAAAATATGTTTGATATTGGAAAATAAGATAGCATAAATCTTTAAAATAATAACTATGGGACTTACAGAACATGCATACATATATATGTATATATCAGCAGTATGTGTGAAAAACATATTTGTGCTTGCATCTATATTAACATAATGTTAGTACCACAAATATATATTTGCAGCTAAAAGAACAAAGAAAATAAATACAAGACGTTTTCAATGTTCCCATTGACATTTTTCAGGACTAATACAGGCGTAGATAGAAATCATTAACATCATACTCTCATTAAAGTGCTACACGCTGCTTATATCTGCCCTTGGAAGAGTAGCTCTGGGTAATTTTTAAACATTCAGATTTTAATATGACCATCCCTAACCACGGTCAGCATTTAAGGAGGGCATTGTTAATCTTAGAAATCGTTCCTATTCAGATTATGTCCATAAATTTGCTCTGAGTGAAGCCATAAAAAACAGTCTTCAGCTGTACTTTCCAGAAAGCCTTGCAAATTCTCCCTTGCAAAGGCTGAGCTAACTTAACATGCGAAATGTCTTTAAGGATTTTTTTTAAAGCACCTGTGTTGCAATTGAAAGAAGACAATGTTCAAAGTTGCTTTTAACCTACAACCTGGTCAGAATAACTACAATATAGAATAATCAGCATCACTTGGCAGGAAAATTATACATTTGAATCTTCTGAAGACGAATGTACTCTAGACAAATAATAAGGCTTTCACCAAGCAAAAGGCAATTACCCCATTTAAGTACAGTCATATATCAAGAGTATCAAATTGTTATCACTTTGAATGGAGGTTAGGGTTAGGGATAAGTTGAGTCTAGAGTACCAATTTTTGAATGCTTATTTTTATTATTCCAAGTAAATGGCTTTTTTTAAGTCCCTAAGTTGCAGTAGTAAATATACTTATAAACGGAATATCCATCCACATGCTCAATAAGAATAGGTAGAAGATTGCAAGAGTAAACTGAGTTTTCACTGTATGGCAAGTGTAGGAAAGCAGGTGGAGATCTCTGCGCACACCTGGGAGCTTTGTGTTCCTTCCAAATCACCTTCTACCTACTCAGCTCCCCCTTTCCCTCTAGCTTGTTCTTGTATACTTCCTTCTACCCTCAGTATGTTTTCACAAATTCATTTTACACATATGTCTTTTGCTATGTATTCCACAGAACCCAGAAAAGAAGGTTGAATCCCTAGAAATGGAGTTAGCTATGAGGCATCTGATACGGGTGCAGGGACTGAATTCAGTTCCTGTGGAAGAGTAGTACTCCTGGTGGGAACCACTAAGACACTGATCTAATACTATCTTCAATTTTTCTTATTTTATAATAATTCATTTTATGTCATATACATAAGTATTTTGCTTGCAAGTAAGAATGTGTGGGTAGGTTTGTGCATGCCTGGTCCCCCGCTAGTCAGTAAATGGCATTAGGAATCCCCTAGGACTGGAGGTATAGATGGTTATGAAGTGTCACGTGGGTTCAGAGAATTGAATTCTGCCAAAGCAACAAGTGTTCTTAAGCACTGAGTCAGCCATGTGATCTATATTTTAGTTTGTCCAACAAAGGTACAAAACTGCACTTACAAATTGCCTAAGATCAGCAAAAACGGTGATAAAAGCAGAAACATTCCTTACTGTACCGTGAACGGCCTTAAGTATTTTAAATCTGTCTGGTTTTTATCCTCACAATAACCACCTTAGGAGGTGGGTGATCCCTACTCAGCAGACAAGGAAAGGTGACACATTGATATCACAACTTGCCCAGAGGGAATCAGGATTCAAATCCAGGAAGAACGATATTTGCATCTGCTTCCACAGAGTTTACTGCTAAAATTTTGCCACAAATTTTAATTAAACTAGGTCACACATGTATTAATACGAACTAAAAAACACAAAGAAACAACAATAACAACAACATAATATTCCATTGAAAATGCTAACCAAAGAATATTTAAGAATTGAAAGTGGGAGTAGTGGAGCACACCTTTCATCCCATAACTCAGTGAGGCAGGGGCAAGCAGCTCTCTGTGAGTCTGAGACCAACTTGGTTTACATAATGAGTTCCAGAAGAGTCGGTCCTATTACACAGAGAATCCCTGTCTCTAAAAAACAAAACAAAACAAAAACAGAAAGAAAGAATAAATTCAAATTCTTGGCCTGAAGAAGTATTAGAAGAATTATATGCAGAATTTAGCCAGAAAATGTGTACAGGATGCTACTCATGTTTGCCACCTCACTGTGAAGAACAACTTGAGAGGAAGGGGAAGCCCTCTATTAGAGGTTTCTAATTTCCTTCTTCCAGTTAATATAAATCTACATCCCCATTAACTACAAATCTGAAGAATAAAAGACAGGGTTTGTCAATAATAACCTGCAGATAAGGGCCAGATCCACTTCCCCATCTGTGGATTTCATTAAAATCCTGGAAGTTTGGACTTTTGATCCTTAGGGTCCCTACTTCTCTCTGTCTCTGTCTCTCTTGGTCTTCCTCTCTTGCTCTCTCTTATTCCTTCTCCATGATCTTCTCTCTTGCTCTATCAGTCATTTGCTCTGTCTGGTTGAACGGAGGACCTCTTGTATGCTACAGACATCCTCCACCACTGAGAAACCCTAGAACTCAGTTTCAGAGATTCAGGTTTCTAATTCTATATGATGATCAAACCTGAGATAACAGCAATGAAATCAGAGCAGCAAACAGTGCTCAGTGAAGCACCCAATAAGGTGTTCTTTACAAACCCAGCTTCATTACCTGTGAAGCACCCAGTTAAGGTGCTCTGTACCAACCCAGCTTCATTAACTGTGAAGCACCCAGTTAAGGTGGTATGTACAAACCCAGCTTAATTAACTGTGAACCACCCAGTTAAGGTGATCTTTACAAACCCAGTTTTATTACTTGTGCAGTGTAAGGGCCATTATTAACGTCTGGGATTTGTTAGAATTGATTAAATATAATGACAAGAGAAAAGGCTTTTACTCAGAGCCTGGAATATGGATTCTCATTAACCTGTCTTAACTTATTTTACAAATGGAGAAATATAGACATATATCAATACCTACTGGAGTTGGATTGAATGACCTTTCCAGGTATCTGTTTTGCAGAACTCTAAATACTACAATATGTTTTTACTTTATATTATACTCTATTACTAAGGAAGTTAATATATACTCAGTAAATATATATTATATATAAATGAATAAATTCAATGACTATATAAACGCATATATACATGTGTATATATGTTATACATGTAGAACATGTATAGTACACATATATGTTATACATATATATGTATATACATATATAGAGAGATGTTTCCATGTTTTTCATAAGGGAAAGAATATATCTATATATAACAAATACTTGTCTGAGGCATAAAGATAATCTGAAAATTACAATATTTGTACAAAGAGAAATTACTATAGAATATTACAAATAGCTCCTAGAATACTAGTTTAGCACTTTTTAATTAAATAGCTCACATATAAGCCAATGATTTTCATCCAGTCTTCAGGCAGACCATAAGCCAGCAGGAGAGCAGCAAAAGTCACTAACTACTATATTCTGGCCAGTTGCCTAGCAACTCTGCATCTCAGACTTTTAGACTCTTTATTTCAGCTCACACATATTTATTGAATGGCTACATTTCTAAGAGATGGATACAAACAGCTGTATGAAGAGAATGTTCATTTTTATCATTTCTTTTTTTTTTTTAAACTCCTAGTTCTCTGCAGTTTCCTAACCTGCCTAAATCTTTTGGAGGAAGCAAATGAAAGGATTGGATTTGAAAACCAGCCTGATTCTTTGAGAAGTTTTTGCTATTCTCAATTCCTCTAACTACTGAAAAACTTAAATTACTATCATTGAAAAAAAACACATCAGTTTCCATGTACTCGTGTACTCCCTTTTATTCTTATAGTTTTTAAAATGTACATGTGTATGATGTGCACATATGTATGGACATAAATGGTTATACTCGCATGTATACCTACATGTGGACACTTGAGGAAGACTCAGAAAAGATTCCTCAGTCAACTCTATCTTTTTCACTGAGGTAGGGTCTTCAGTTGAAACCAGAGCTCATCAAAATAGCAAACCGAGCTACCCACTCACTCTAGGGATCCCCTGGTTCTGCTTCCTGAATGCTGGAATTATCACCAGGCCTCCATGCACAGTGGACATGTTCATGTACACGGAAGAGTTGCTGGCAGGCCCTTTGTCGCTGAATCTTTCCTATACTCTATCTTCTGTGCTCTTAGAAAGCTGACTCCCAGGGGGCTGGAGAGATGGCTCAGTGGTTAAGAGCATTGCTTGCTCTTCCAAAGGTTCTGAGTTCAATTCCCAGCAACCACATGGTGGCTCACAACCATCTGTAATGAGGTCTGGTGCCCTCTTCTGACCTGCAGGCATGCACGTAGGCAGAATATTGTATACATAATAAATAAATAAATATTTTTTAAAAAAAGAAAGAAAGCTGACTCCTCGTCATGTGCTATGCAATACGAGAAAAGCATTACCTTCGTTTTCCTTTAGTTTTTCTGGAGCACTGATGCTCAGCAGGTGCTGAGTGGGATGCAGCTATGGAAGGGCTTCTCCGCCTGTTGAGATCATGACAGGGCTTTAGGAGTGCCGCGTCCATGAGTGACAGCGTTTTAATGGCAATTTGACAGAAGAACTGCGTCTCTGTCCAATTGAATGATAAATGTTTGGGCATGCTTTTTATTACTTTGTTCTCAAAGACATGATTTTTATTTCAATATCTTTTATCAAATTTCAGTTGAGGGTAATATACATGAAACACACTATATTGCCTATATCTAAAGAGTGTAAATAGTTTGACTGGTTGTGCATAGTATGGCTACCCACGTCATCCTCACTATGTCAGGGTATAGAATATTTCCATCAGGACCAACACGTTTCCTTTGTGTTGCTTTGCAAACACTTTACTGCAGTCCAACAGATAATAAATGACAATGAATATGACTGCATCTCCATAAATGATTATTTTCAAGCACTAGGAGTAGCACTGACCTTGCTCATTGGCCACAGTTTGGAGACCTCTTTTCCTTTTGTCCTGTTACTAATCATTAGTGGTTGTCTCACAGAATCATTAATATGATTTTGGAAATCATATTAAATAAAATCATAACAAAGCATAAAACAAAAATTATTGAACTTTATGGAACTTGACTAAAGTGTGGTTAAAACAATCCCCTATTGTCAGTTTTTGTTGTTCATGATTTTATTTACTCATAATTAAATGTGGTCTGAATATAAGCAATTTGTGAGTTCCTGAAATAAGTAATTTATAAGTTTTCTATAATTTTGTTAATATATGCAGTTATAATTATTCTGCCTTATTACTTTTAATTGTCACTAATACTTTAACTGTGTCTAATTTGTCTGTTAACCATTATATGTGGTATGTCTATGCAGAAAATACATGCTTTTTATTGGGGCTGGTGTTATAAATTTTCAGGAACCCACTATGAGACTTGGAATGTGTTCCACATGAGTAAAAATGAACTACTATAATAGTTTGTATTTTGCTTGGGAGAGAATGCAACCTTAGACCTGTGGTTCAGGTTCCGCTTCATTAAGTGATATTTAGGAGTATGTTTTGGAGTAACCAAGGGCAATTCACTATCAAATCAATTTGATTTTTGACTTACATTCAAATCATAGGGACATTAAATAAAAGAAACGACACAAAGGCTTTCCTAAGAAAACATTCTACTTGTAGTGGTACACATTATGTGACATACCTAAACAAGGCCAGATCTAAGCAGATCAAGATCACTTTACAGGGTTTGAGGTTATTGTAGTAAGAGGAGCAGTGGCTTACACTTGAAATAACCACACAGAAATTGTATTAATTCAATTACTGCCTGGCCCATTATATCTAGCCTCTTCTTGGCCAACTCTCGCATCTTGATCTAACCCATTTTTATTAATCTGTGTTTACCATGAAGTCGTGGCTTACTGAGAAAGATTCAGCATATCTGACTCAGGCGACTCCATGACGGCTCTCTCTGCCTGCATTCTTTCTCCCAGCATTCAGTTCTCTTTTCCCCGCCTATCTAAGTTCTGCCTGATCAAAAGGCCAAGGCAGTTTCTTTATTCAACCAACGAAAGCAACACAAATACAGAAGGACCTCCTACACCAGGTTATAGCTAAGTTGGCAAACTACTTTCCACAAAGGTATGATAAAGTCAATGTGGTCCCAGAACTCACACAAGAAGTCAGACAAGGTAGGAAACCATTATTATACTAGTCCTGGAGAATTAAGGTCAGGTAGATAAAATTAGTGAGTTTTGGGTCCTGGGGAGACACCATGTCTCAAAAGATAGCAAGAATAGCTCCTGAGAAATTATGTCTGATGTAGAGCTTGTGCCATCTGGTACACACACACACACACACACACACACACACACACACACACACCTTCATTTCGTATATAAATGGTCAGTATGAAATAAAAATCTTCAATATACATCTAGAATAACAAAGCAAATCCCTTTAAATTTTTCTCCTGTAGTGGAGAGACGTACAAAAGCATAGTCTGGGTCACTACAGCAACCCTAAACAATGAAAAGCATGTAGGCAAGGTGCCTCACTCTGGCATTCTTATCCAGTCCCCTGAAGTTGTGCCGAGTGAACACTTATCCTGGATTTAATAGATATCTGTTACCGACGTATTAATTAGATTTTTAACCATGAGAACGATGCTTTCCTGACAAAATAAGCCATTAATCATAACAACATTATGTTATGCAACATTGATTTTCTATATGCTATTTTTGCAAAATGAATAATTGCTTTCCTCTCACCATTATGTGAAAGATAGCAAGAATACCATGGCAATGATTCAAAATACCTATGCACTTTCAGTAAAGTGTGCTAGACATATCAATGGTTCCGGATTCCTGTTAATCTTATATAGAAAAGTACATAAGAATTCTGGAGCTAGTGACATGGTTCTCTAGTTCCAACTACTCCAGAGGCCATGGCTGAAGAATCACAAGTCCTGTCACAGGAGTTACAAAGGAACTTCATAGCCATTGTAAAAGAATTTACTTCAATTATGTTTCAAAATAGAAGGTAAATGGAGCTAGAGGTGCAGCTCAGAGGGCAGCACCTGCCTATTCATGAGGACTATGCTCAATCTCTAGTACTTCTCAAAAGGCATACATTTCAAAAAATAAATTTAAAAAAAGACAAAAAGAGACAGAAAAGAAGTGGTTATAAATCTTGAGACATGTGTAATATCATCACTAACATAAATAACAAATTAGCATCTCATTAACTAATTTGCATATTAGAGGAAACTGATTAAAGCCAGCCACACTGAACTTTATAGAAGAGAAAGTGGAACGTATACTTGAATGCATTGGCACAGGAGACCACTTCCTAATTATAACCCAGGCAGCACAGACACTAAGAGAAACAATTAATAAATGGGACCTCCTGAAACTGTAAAGCAAAGGACACAGTCAACAAGACAAAATGACAGCCTACAAAATGGGAAAAGATCTTCACTAACCCTACATCAGACAAAGGTCTAATCTCCAAAATATACAAAGAACTCAAGAAATTGATCATCAAAAGAACACATAATCCAATTAAAAAAATGGAGTACAGACCTAAACAGAGAACTCTCAACAGAGGAATATAAAATGGCTGAAAGATACTTAAGGAAAAGTTCAACATCCTTAGTCATCAGAGAAATGCAAATCAAAACAACCATGAGATTCCATCACACCTGTAAGAATGGCCAAGATCAAAAACACTGATGACACCTTATGCTGGAGAGGTTGTGGGGTAGAGGGAACACTTCTGCATTGCTGGTGGGAGTGCAAGCTGGTACAGCCCCTTTGGATGTCAGTGTGTTGATTTCTCAGAAAATTAGGAAACAACCTTCCTCAGGACCCAGTAATACCACTTTTGGGTAAATATCCAAATGATGCTCAATCGTGCCATAAGGACATGTGCTCAACTATGTTCATACCAGCTTTGTCTGTCATAGCCAGAATCTAGAAACAACCTAAGTGCCCCTCGACCAAAGAATGGGTAAGGAAAATGTGGTACATTTACACAAAGGAGTACTAAACAGCAGAAAAAAATAATGACATCTTGAATTTTGCAGGAAAATAGATGGATCTAGAAAACATTATTTTGAGTGAGGTAACCCAGACACAGAAAGACAATTATCACTTGTACTCACTTATAAGTGGTTTTTAAACATAAACCAAAGAAAATCAGCCTACAAATCACAATCCCAGAGAATTTAGACATCAATGAGGACACTAAGAGAGACTTACAAAGATTTAATCTACATGAGAAGTCGAAAAAGACAAGATCTCCTGAGTAAATTGGGTGCGTGGGGATCTTGGGGGAGGGTTGAAGAGGAGGGGAGAGGAAGGGAGCAGAGAAAATATAAAAATATAAAATACAAAAAAAGAAAATATAAAAAATGATATTCATTAAATAAACTTAAAAGTTGACAATATATGAGAACTCCCAAATTTTGAAGTCACAAGTGTGAATCTGTATTATATAAGCTACAAAAGTTTTAATCAAGACACATTAGTCAAATATTTGGGGCTAGAATTCACCTATGAGAAAGAACACAGAGTGCGCAGTCTGCTCAGGAATGGACCTGTTGCCAGTTCATCATGCAAGGGGAGATGATGGCTCATGTGGTCACCCCACTCAATCAGGGATCATGGGAATTAGTGGGTGCTGTGGGGAGGAACGGGCTCATGCAATAACCCCACTCAGTCAGGGAACATGGGAATTAATGAGTGCTGCGGGGAGGGATGGGCTCATGCGATCACCCCACTCAGTCAGGGAGCGTGGGAATTCGTGGGTGCTGTGGGGAGGAACGGGCTCATGTGATAACCCCACTCAGTCAGGGAGCATGGGAATTAACGAGTGCTGTGTGGAGGGATGGGTTTGTGTGGTCACCCCACTCATTCAGGGAGCATGGGAATGAGTGGGTGCTGCGGGGAGGGACACTTTTCTTCAGTAGTGGAGCCACTAGTAAGTTAACCATATTCTAATAAACACCCCCCACCAATGTTCATGTAAGCAAACTTAGCCTCAGTGGATTGTCCTTACAATGGACATTAAATAGAAGGGTACTATTTGGGAAGAAAGTTTCTGCAGGAGTAGTGGAGAATACAGGGGTTTAAATTACCAAACTTCAGTAAACACATGCATGAAGTTATCAAGTTTTAAAACATAAATGTGTCTTTTTTAAAAAAAAAAACTTTTTCCATTCTATTGAAAACAGACTTCTTTTCATACAATAATATGTCCTGATTATAGTTTTCCCTCCCTCTGTATCTCCTCTTTCCTCCCTGCCTCCCCTGCCATTCAGATCCACTCCCTTTCTGCCTCTCCTCAGTCAAAAAGAACTGGTTTCTAAGACCTAGCAACAAACCTAACTGTCTGTAACAGCTGGCATCCCATTGATTCCAGGGTTGACTTGACTGATCAGGCTGGCTAGGTCGGGGTCCCCTTCCTCCCTTACCCTCCATGTACATTGCTCTCTCAGCTGCACAACTGATCAGACAAGCTTCGCTGAATAGAGGAGGCCTGGTCCTTGATAAATGAGGAGCTATGCTCCCTTGCTAGGACTTCCAAACAAGCTTTTTAAAGTTTTTATTTTTGGTTGCTGTTGTTGTTTGGCTGGTTGGTTGGTTATTTTTGTCCTTTGTTTGTAACAGGTTTTCTCTATGTAGACCCAGCTATCCTGGGACTCACTTTGTAGACCAGGATGAACTTGTTTGTCTTTTAAGAGCAATTTCTTTGAGTGTTATTTCCACCAATCATGTCCACCATCACTCATCAACTGTGCTGCTTGAAGTGGGAGAATGCTGAGCCCGAGACAAATGCTGCCACTGAGAGTGTGGACTCAGAATGTCACCGAGGTCTGTTTTCATTTTCTTCTTAACTGGTAACAGTTGTGTCAAAAATACCATAGACCAGAATTTTATTAAGAAATTTCTTGAAAGTTTGAGGCATCTGTCAATGACTTGCAACAACTCCGAGGAACACTCAGGAAACTACATGATGGTCCCTCGTTAATGCAGACTTGGAGTCTGGCCACAGCAAGGTCATTTGTTCCACCACAACATTAAGCAAGAAAAAGAACAGCTCATTTTCTGACCTTCAGTGAACAGCAGCTTTAAGTTAATGTTACAGGAAGCCTTTTGAATATGAAGATCTCTTCAACTTGAGAAATATGTGAAGTTGAATGGGTGAGATGGAAAAGCAAAACCTCTTCTTACTCCAGGCAGAACACTGCATTTACAACAGTCATTTGAAGCACTACCTCTGTTTCTTGTGCTGTGCATAGGGAACCCAGTAGGCAGATTTCTTCACTCACCCTATCCACTATAAAGGATGGCAGGTCAAATGATCAGAATCATAGACAATAACATCTGTTTCCTCTATAAAAATATTCTCTCCAAATTAATCTGCGTTATTTAAATTTGTCTACTCTATAGCATTATATATGTCAGGACAAGGAAGATATGCTTAATGATGAAACAGTATCTATTTCCTGCCTAACTAAAATGTGTACCATATAGTTGTACTTAGTACTTTTAACAATTAAACCTATGATAGCATGAATTCAACAGAATAATACTTAAGAATTCATGGTCATGGTATTTATTATACTAAAGAAGAAACTGAAAACAGCCAAGTGGTGGTGGCCTATGCCTTTAATCCCAGCCTTCAGTAGTCAGAGGAAGGTAGACCTCTGGGGGTTCGAGGCCAACCTAGTTCGTTACATAAAGAAATAACCCTGTCTCAAAAATATATAAAAGAAAGGAAAGAAGGAAGAAAAAGAGGAAAGGAGGGAAGGATGGATGGAGGGAGGGAGGGAGGGAAGGAGGGAGTGAGGAAGGGAGAGACGGAGAGAAAGAAAGTAGAAACAAATCTACTTGTTATCCTGTACTCAGAGTCTCACATATGTGAGGATATTCAGGAAATCAAGTTACAGACTCAGATCTCCCTAGGGAGGGGAAGCAGAAGAGGTTTTGTGAGTGAACTGAGAGCAGGTGAAGATGGGAGGGAATCTGAGCTATCAGGTTGGGGGAACCATGGAGGGGGAGAGAGCTGATGGGACTGCTGGGGACACATTTTGGAGTTGGGTGGAAGCCTAGAAGAGGGGAATCTCCCAGGTGTCCACAGGAGGACCCCAGTTCAGACTCATGGCAATAGTGGATAGTCTGAACTGGCCATCACCTAGGATCAGATTGGTGCCTGGCCCAGTTGTTATCAGAGAGGCTTCATCCAGCAGCTGATCAAGGCAGCAGCAGAGACTCATACCCAAACATTAGGTAGAGTTTGGGAATCCTAAGGAGAAGGAGGAGAATGGAATGTAGGAGCCAGAGGGGTCATAGCCATCACAGGAAGGCTCCCTAGGCCCTTTGCATATATGTGACAGTTGTGCAGTCTTCTTGTGGGAGCAGGGCTGTCTCTGACTCTTTTATTGGCTTTTGGTACCCTGCTTCTCATGCTTGATCTCATGACCCAGCCTTAATACATGAGGAGGTGCTTAGTCTTACTACAACTTGATATGCCGTGTTTTATTGGTACTCATGAGAGACCTACCCTTTCCTAGATGGAGAAAGAAGAGGAGAGGATTAGGGGGTGGGAACCAGAGTGGGAGGTGGGGAGATAGAGGGGTAAAGACTGGAAGGGGATGATGCGGGGGAGGCTGTGACCAGAATGTAAAATGAATAGATGAATTAAAAATAATAAACAATTAGCTATGAAATGTATTATGTTTTCACACAAGAATAAGAAAAAGTAGGTAAATCAGGTACTAAGAGTGGGGGCAGAGACTCTTGCTAGTAGCAGTAGTACTAGTGAGAGAGGTAGGGCTAGAACTAAACATACAGCTGTGACTGGGAAATCAGTGCCAGAAACAATGCTAAGCTACTCCATTGGTATGTGATCTTTGATGTGTTTATTTATCACAGCTTCAAGGATCAGGAAACCACAGTTCAGAATAACTGTGAAAGTTCCACACAGTATGTAAAGATACTAAATATGTGCACACAAGACTAGAGAACCTTCAAAAAGCTGTAAGTATTCAGTTATATCCAGTTCTCCAACTCAAATATTATTCACTAAATGTGTTGACCATAATGAGTGCTCTGTTTTTCAATACTTTGTTCCGCCACTGAAAGCAAATACCTTCATAGAATGTAGATGTTCTTTCTCTTTAACAGTGAGAGAGATTTTTTTAATGCATCAGTATCAACTTTTCTATTCACATGAAACAATGGACAGCTCTATAAAGGTGAAATCAGGAAACAAATTTTAACTAAAGTGTTATAGTTTAAAATCTTATTTTTCTAAAATTTAACCATCATATTTATTCAAAGAAACAAACTTCTGAGGAAGCTTTGAAAGGAGTACCTCCACTGACCTAAAGTCTGCGAGGGCTGGGGCTGGACAAACTGCTCAGCAGTTAAGAATTCTTCTGGAGGGCATAAGGAACTTCCCCAAAGCCCAGGTTCTGCAGCCTAATTCTGTGTATAAGTCAAGCTCCAGGGTATTTTATGCCCATTCTGACCTCCATGGACATCCAAACATGTATGAATACACATACACAAGATAAAACACAAACGTAATTCTTTAAAATCTGTGTAGATTTTTGTCAACATCTAAAACTCATAGAAAAAGTTCACCATTTCCAAAGAGTGTAGTAACTGAGTGTGCCTGAGGTCATAAAGGTATTTCCAGAAGTAACCTGAGATTCATTTATAAACATAGCTCATGTAACAAACAGTATCTCAAAGCAGAAGAAAAAATACTTCTTCTCTCAGGGATTTAAAACGTAAAATATATCTCTACTAGGGAGGAAAGCATGATTATCCAGCTAACTTAGACAAGAAACTCCCAGTTCAAAAAGAAATAGTTTTTTAATTAGCAAAATCATCCTTATTTAAAATTTAAAAATAACAGTGATCTTGAAATATGTTACTATAAGTCATTGCCTCAAAATTAAATCTCAGCAATTCACGTAATGTTAAAGTTTACATAAATTAAAAAAGCACCATAAAAGAGAAACTCTATGCCATTTTTCTGTCCTTGGACTATGTCAGTGGGACATCTAGGTGCAAATCTAGAGAGAGCCCAACTATCAATACCTAAGAAGCCAAGTAACTAATTCCAATATGACTAAATCTCAATAGATTTAATTTCTCTTTTGATCACCTCTGCACCATATATCTTTCTGATACCACCTGCTGCTAGACTTGGAAAGACAGATGAAATGAGACAAAATGAACAACTAACATAAATATTCTGTTTGCAAGTAAAGGGCATTAGCCAAGACACTTCTGTGCCACTGCCCTGCTGTCGTGATGGTATGATACGGCATCGCTGTGCTCAGTCCTAGAGCGAGCGCATCCGGTTCAGCTTCAGCAGTTTCTTTGTTTGTGCATGGCTAATGATGTGCTGCTAGTGTACGCTAACTGGTAATGCTGCAGCTCCTGGGGAGAAAGCGAGGGAATGTCCTACTGCGGAGACAGCGACGCCCTTAGCCGCCCCACAGGCTTCCATCAGGGCCTGCCATTGCAAAATTGCATGTCCTCAAATTTTCCAATAAATTGTGAAGCCCTGACATTAGTTTACATGTTTAAAAGCCTACAAATATAAACGCTCATCCCTAGTAAACATTTGCTGGCAATAGGCCATCTATTAAAAACATGAGCACATTAGAGTTGTTTGAAGATACGCCATCTTTTCTATGTGAGAGAAGAAATCTAAACTTCTGTTAGTCAGGATCTCACTGGCTGATTTTGAAACCACAGAGGTCTGCCTGAGTTCTGAGAAAAGCTCATGAGAAAGCAGCGCTCTGTAGGAGTCCTCTTATTTCAGGAACTAGAGCCTCTGTTCCGTCTGTGGCCCTTCACAACGGAGATCCTGCTGTTCTGCTGCTCATACCTTTTCTTTAAAGGTATCTTCCATTCTGTTCCAAGAAAAACATCATTTTGCATAAAATGTTTTGTAAACTTCCAGGGCTCTACGTATAAAATGAAACAGGGTCCAGTGACTGGCAGGCTTCCGCTGACTGCCAGCCCCAAATCATGACAAGGAGACAAACTCTCAGTTATGAATGCCCAGCCTTAGTCTAGGCTGGTCTCCCTCGTCTTATAACTTATTTTATCCTGTTTCGCTTCAGCTCCATTTTGCCTCAGGGCTTTTACCTTCCTTTCTTTCTGTGTGTCCTACTTTTCTGCTTCCTCCACATCTGGCTGTCTGGGGCCTCCTGGCTGGGTGGTCCTGGGCATACTCCCCCTTTCTCTTCCCTTTTGTCTTCTCTCTCAGCCTAGATTCCTTATCCTACTTATTCTCACTGCCTGCCAGCCCTGCCTATGCCTCTACTGCCCAGCTATTGGCCATTCAGCTTTTTGTTATAACAAACAGGTGCCTTAGGCAGGCAAGGTGAAACAAACGCAACAGATCTGCACATAGTTATAGTCATACTCCACAGCATAAACAAACACAATATATCTTTATATAGTTCAAGTAATGTTCCACAACAACCTTAGTGCACCTCAGCAACCTGGCAACTTGAGTATGATGGCATAAGTCATATAAAGGTGGAGGCAGAACCTACACAGCAGAGCTGAGCTCCAAAACTGTGCCCTGCCATACGGCACCTCTCACTTTTAAAATCACATTTTATAATAAACAATTAATATTATTACTTACATTTTATAATTTGATAGCTAAATATTAAAAATTCATAACAATGAGAGTACCATTGGTCTTGGCTATTTATGTTTGCTAGTAGCACATTCTTTCTTAAGTAAAATTCTTAGTTAAGAGTTGATCACCATATAAAGAAAATAGTTGTCATATTGTGTACATATGAGAAGCAGGAGTTGTCCTAAATTTCCAAAGCTAATTAATGGAATTTGAAAAACTACAAATAATGAAAAATGAAAAAGGATTAGAACATTATAAACTTCAACAATCCATACAATCATAACAAGCTCGGAAAACGCCCCACGCTCTGTGCGATAGCTTCATTCCTGTTAAAGAGCACAGCAAGCTGAATGACTTCCTACAGCCCAGCGTACTCTGCCTCACATTGTCAAAGTCCTGACTTACCTTTCCTAACTTAATATCCTTTCATTGCATTTTATCCAATCACCTATAAAAATGCATTAAGAAAACTGAGATGATAGCTATAGTTAGCCAATGTAATTATTCAGGGTATTTCTCTGTACTCAATACAGACACTGTGCTGTAGATCTCCGAACATTCTGAAGTGAGACTTCATGTGCTTTTCTCAATTTTCTGCTGTTTTCACAATCAAGTCCCACACTTCCATGTCATGCACAGCCCCTGTGATTCACAAATGTCATGACAACTCGCTTTCTAAGAATCATCTTGCAAGCACATAGAGCATGGAACTCAGCACTGGCAAACTTCTGAAAATGTGCACAAACTGAAGTTTTACATTCTATGTCTTCAACGCCATGCTCACAAAAATCTTAGAAGATATTATCAAAATGTACATCAGAACATAGTATTTTTATTCTGTATTTCTGTGCTTAGGTAGAGACTAAAAGAACATTTCTGTACAGTTTGAATGATTTTATCTCTTTATTTGAGAAAAAGATACAGATAAATGATGCACACTTAGATGTAGTAAGAAACTATATGGCTAGTAAAACTCTGGCAGGTCTTGTAACATCATTTTTCTGAACCCCTTTTATCCCCAGAAATATTTCTCTGTAATTTATCTTCCTCTGGCTTGGGTTACCGATGGTCCACTGCCATCTATGGACAATTTCCAAAATAAAACCATTGACAATTTTCATATTGTCCACTGCTCTGAATCATGGTCCACTTGGAGCAGGAATTTCCCTTTTTGTTCATATTTTCCACATGGTCCTTCTGTGAGTTAAGAATCACATTGCATTTAGGTAGCTATGGCTTTATTCATAAATGGAACCAAAGTAGTGATTTTTACAGTTCAGATATTCCAAGAAGAAACCAGAGAAGAAAGATTGACAAAAGGGAAAACCAAAGAGCATTGTATAGTCACTAAATTCATGCTATTAACCAGGCTCCTATCTCTTAAATTGTAATGAAGAAAATAGAAATTCATGCTAATCTCCTATTTAACCTATATCCACAGTATAACTTTTGGTTATATTTAGATATGCATGCTTTGTTGAAGTAGAAAAGGCATTAATTTTAAGTGGGTTGTGTGTGAACTTTGCATATAAAGGTTGATTCTATATGAGAATTCATTCAGGCATCTCTTTGGGTCCTAGAACAGAGCTTAGAACTAAAATCTGTATTTTCTGTATTTGTTCTAAAAGTTAAAGAACATATTCTAATATTGCTTCTCTTCAAACACATACATACTAAGTATAAGATCCATCAGTGAGCAAACAGTTCTATGTTCTTGGCCGGATGATTTTCTTATCCCAGTTCCTTATACACGACTACATTATTTCTTATAAAAAAAAATGCTGCTTCATTTATTTTTTAAGTTTTTTAAAAAATATTTTAGTCTGGCTAATTTTAGTAGTTTTTAAAAAACTTGCTAAACTGTAAAGTGAGTATATGAAATTCTGTAACAGGAAAATAAAATACAAAATAAGAATACTTTATAAGAATTAAATAACTTATTTTTAAATCAATCAGGCTAATTAGCCTTAATGAACACATAATTTCTTGCCACATATTCTTCTAGATGTAGACAATGTTTGTCTTCATTCTCAAATTGACTGTGGATTTGCAATCATCATGGAAACACGTCTACGGGTTTGTCGATCTGGGTGTTTTCTAGAGTTGTTTATTGAGTAGGGTAAATCTGTCCTGAAAGTGGGCTTTTATACGCCACAGGCTGGCACCAGACTGAACAAAAGGGAGAAACCAGGAAGTACTGTGAGCATCAGCATTCACGAATCTATGCTTGCTGGATGAACCTGTCACAAAAATAGACACCAAGTCCTGCCGCTATGCTTCCCTTGATGTGATGCACTATGCTCTTTTTTGTACAGTTACTCAAAATTAATTCATTTACCTTAATGCTGTAGGAACTCCTTCAATCAATAGCCTTTAAGATACCAGTCAACTTTGGGCATGATCTCATGTACTCTAATGCAGATGAAAAGCATGTGAGGCTCTCTTGGCTGCTGGATTCAGTTCCAGTTCCCAGGGCATGCAGAGGAATGCAGATTGCTGTGAGTTTATTCCGAAATAAATAAACCTTTGTTATACTCCATTCCAGGCTATTGTGGAACTCTTTTGTACACCAACAACTTAAGTTTCTTCTGACAGTCATTTTGCCATAGAATTGGAAAAAGTAACCAATACAGCCAACATTAGCTAATAGATAGGGTTTTAGCATATTGCAAAACCTGCCACAATCCTTTACCCCTTCCTCTTCCACCATCAGGTAGTGTGTTCTTCTCTCCTCAACCTGACTTAGTTTTATGACTTCGACTGATAAAAAAGAAAAACATCAGAGATGCTAGTACACCATTTCTGAAACCCCATTTGTGAGAATGAAGACTAATGATGTAAGAGAGTATCTTTGCTTTCTTAAGAGACAATGAGTAATCACTTGTAAAAGGATGATTGTTCTCTTAAGAGAGCATGAATCACTTCAGACGTAATACCAGTTAGTGAAACATTGGGTCCTATTTAAGGAGAATCAACTAAAACTGAACAGTAGAGTCCAGCTACCAGCTGCAGGTGCAGACAAAGCTCCCTGGTCTTGGGCTGATAGGGTCAGAACACCCTGAGTTCTTTGAGTCTCTTGGGGGTGGCTAAGATTTATCACATTAAGATAATCTCCCAATAAGGGCTTCTTTGTACTTATTATTTGTTGTTATTTTCTATTTGGGTAAAAGTGAAGCTGAAGCACTTAAAAGTTAACTAATACCCCATATTTTTCACAAAAGTAAGCATAGAACTGTAACTCAATATTTACGTAATCATTTTGCTAGACTGCACTCAAATTTGAAACCTCCTGTTTTGGCTAGCTAAGCACCTGGGAAAACAAGGAAAAGTAGTCAATCCTGGGCCCCATACATTTGTCTTCTAATAGGAAGTTCTACTTCTCAAGTCTAATGTGCTCTTAATCTTGCTTCTTTACATAGTCTGACTCCTTCCCTTGATTCAACTTACAAAATTATTACATCTAAGTAAAATAGATCAATCTATTTTTATAATTACTCTAAAACTGACAAGCAAATTCCAATGTGGCAGGGTGCAGAAGCAGCTTCCTCAAATCCAGAAATTGATAGCTTACCTGCACTAACAATGAACACACAGAGAAGGACATTATGACACACAATAGACTGAAAGGAAGTGAAAAGGAATTCTACAGTGATGATTTTAAACTTCTTCAGAAAGAGAAAAAACAAACAAACAAATTAAAACCATTGCATATCCATGTATTGGTAGCATCAGTTTTGTGAAAATGATAATTTACCAAAGACTACAGATTCAATGTAATTCAGAAGACCTTATTAAAGGAAAAAAATTACCCCCAAATTTATATGAAACCACAAAAGACTTTGGATACACAAAGCAATCCTGAGCAAAAAGAACAATGCTGGACAGATTACCATTTCCTATATTAAGATATATTATAGAGAGATGGTAATAAAAACAGCATGATACTGGCACAATATCAGACATGAATAGCAATGAAACAAACCTGAAAACTCCAAGCATGAGTACACATAACTTCAGTTAGTTAATATTTGGCAAAGTTGTCAAAAAGACAATGCTGTCAAAAAGGTAAATGCTGCTGGGATGTGCACATGTGGAAGAATGAAATTAGGCCCATTTCAGTCTCCTTTCACACAAACCATTTCAAAATGGATCAAAGAACAAAATATAAACCAAGAAACATTGAAACTGCTAGTAATCAGATTTATGACTGCCTTAATTGTTATCACAGAACCTTCATCCTTTAGCTGAGGGAAGTAGATGCAGAGATCCGCCGCTAAGCATTGAGCTGAGCTCCTGGAGTCCAGTCGTACACACGGAGAAGTGATAATGTAAGCAAAGGGGCCAAGACCGTGATGGGGAATACCACAGAAACAGCTGACCCAGGCTAGTGTGAGGGCATTGACTCTAGAGTGACAGCTGGGGAACCTGCATAGGAGCAAACTAGTCCTTCTGAATGTGGGTAACAGTTGTGGGATTTGGGCAGTTTGTGAGGCCACTGGCAGTTCAACCAGTGTTTATCTCTAGTGCATGAACTGGCATTTTGCAGCCCATGCTCTGTGGAGGGACACCTTGCTTAGCCTAGATACAGAGGGAGGTCCTTGGTCCTGCCTGAGGTGATATGACAGACTTTGTTGAAGGGTAGGCCTCACCTTCTCTGAGGAGTAAATGGGGGATGGGTTGGGAGGAAGGTGGGGGGGAGTGGGAGGAGGTAAGGGAGAGGGAACTGGGATTTGTATGTAAAATCAAAAATGACTATTTAAATAAAATAATAAAATATGGCTCTTAATATTTAATATCCCTTCCTTATAAGTATTTAATATAAATTTACACTACATATATATAAGATTTTTTGTGCTGCTATTTTCCACTAAACATTAAAGATCCCTTTTTAATTGTGTGTGCACGTGTGTGTGTGTATTTGTATTTAAATATGTGCATATAAGTGAGTGCTAGTGACTATGTACTAGGGGTTGCAGCCTCTGAATCTAGAGTTCTAGACATGAGTGCTTCGCACTGGACTTGGTCCTGTGTGAGAGCAACATATACTCTTAACTGCCCTGCCGTCTCTCCAGCCCCCTTCTCAGTTTTGAAATACACAAAATGAGATATCAACTATTCTTTGGAGGTTACTGGAAAAATCTTCATTTTGGCAATCTGCCAAAAACAAATACCTTTATTTTCAGATAGCAGTAGACGATTAAAAAGCAAACAAACAATGTTTTGAAAGAGTTTCTACCATACAAGGCTCACCTCTATCCCTCAACCCTTCAATTCAGGCATCCCCAGCACTGGCTTTAGAAGAATGAGCTACCACATTCAGCTTTATTTTATACATTATGTTCCCTGTAAGAGAAATAGATCTAAAAGTAGTGCGAGTGTGGCTGAATGCAACTGTTTTTTAATTAAACCATAATCTATAGGTCCCTAATAGTTCATCATATTTGATATAGGAAAGAGTTCAAGTAATAAAAAAATTGGAAATAACAGATTAATTATATGGTCTGTCTATAGCCAGGGTCCTGTTGTGTCTTTTCTTTACATAAACAGATCACAATACTCCAGAGTATCTAAAGAGAAAACCACAGGATTTCTTTCTCTAGACCATGTTAGTGAAATGAAAAACAATCTTAAACAATATGAACGATGTAGTTTACCATATGCTCGTGCACTTTCAAGTCTTCATTCAACATCATTGAACTGTACCTGTGACTTAGCATTTTAATCATCCCTTTTCCCATGAACTGTATAATGTATTTTAGCCACAGTGAGCATGATGCAAATGTTTTGCCTTTGATATTTTGACTTTTTTCATCATCAGGTTCCTGGTGAAATTCAGAACTAGTAGAGAATTATAAATGAACGAGATTTGAATATTACAGAAATAAACTTTCTTTAAAGTGGACTATGTAAAAATCCAAACTTCTTTTCTCCCCTTATATAATTACATTAATTTATATTTTGAATGAAATTGTAAGTAATTGCTGAAATATAATTAAATCAGATTTTTTATTCTAAAAGTGCTTTCAGCATTCAAAAAAAAAAGGTTTCAAATGAAAACTATTGCCTGAAACCCTTCTCTGTCTCAAGTGGACCAGGGTGGCTTCCTCAGTACAGGTAGACCAAGGCAACCAAGAGGTTGAAACAACCCTGAACACGTTAAATAGAACTCGACACCAAGAAATACATAAAATGCTATGCATAAGACACTATAAACGTATTTTGCATTTCCTCTCCCCCATCTTTCTTTCGTCCCCCTCCTTCCTTCCTTACTTCTTTCTCAGCAACCTCACTATACAGCATCTTAGCCTGTCATTGACAGGATTACATACATGCATCACAAGTCCTACTTATTATTTAAGATGTATTATTTTTCTAAGTGTGCTTCTGTGTGTCTGTGTATCTATTGGTCTGTCTGTGTGTCTGTCTGTGTGACTCTATCTGAGAATGCTATGTACATGTGGGTGCCTGTGGAGGCCACAAAAATAAAGTCAAAGTCCAGGGATTTGTAGGCCCCCTGCTCTGCTGGGCACCAAACTTGGGCCCAGTGGAAGAGGAATAAGTGTTCTTACTGCTGAGTCATGTCTCTAGCCACAGGGCCTTTGCTTTTCAAATTTAAATCTTTGTTTTAAAATGTTTTCAGTATGTCACATATTGAAAAGACAATAGTCATAAGAGTATAATGTGATTGGGCCAAAGTTCTGATAATATTTTTTCTTAAATTCACTAAAATACTGTATGACACAATTTAATTTTTAATCGGTTGAAATGATTGATTTATCTTCTTATCTATATTGTAATAAAATGGTCTGAATATAGCCCTTTTAAGCAAGATATTTTCCTATGGTAATTTGAATGAGAGCGGACACTAGACTCACATATTTGAAAATTCAGTCTCCAGTTGGTGGAACTGTTTGGGAAGGCTTAGGAGGTGTGGCTTTGTGGGAAAGGTGTACTGTTGGACATGGAAGGAAAGGATTCAAATTTCTCATTCCATTGCAAGTCTCCTCTCTGCCTTCTACTTGTAGATCAAGAGTCTCAGCTGTCCCTGACTTTGATTGCCACCATGGACTCTAAGCCTCTGAAACTGTAAACCCAGAATTAAATGCTTGCTTTTATAAGTTGCCTTGCTTTGGTACTTTATCACAGCAATTGGAAAGTAAATAATGCAGTTCTGAACCCCCAGAGCCTTGGCAATTATCATAACCCAGAGAACTTTCATTGAAACCTGGCTTTGCCATTTGTAACAGTGTGACAAAGTCAGCCTTTCTTTAGAAATGCAGAGAAGGAAGTCAGGTTTAGAAGACCTCTAACATTTTGTCAGACTCTGACAGGATAAGGCAACCTCAGCCTGGATGGATTTACTCCCTGGGATAACATAGACGACAATATGTACCTTTGACTGGGTTCTCAGCAATAGAAAACATATACATACTGAGGCAAAAGAGAATCCATGGCTTTGTCCCCTCAGTTTCACAACTAGAACATCTACACTTAGCATTTTGTTTTTGGGCTCTATCATCAAATTGTTCATAATGGCCTTAATATCAAGATATTCCTTAGCTTCCCAAGTAACTGGGATGAAAGACACATGCTGGTCACATATATTTACAAATATTTCTACTTAAATGTTATAATTAGTAAGCACTTTTATGCTATATTTCTAAATTTGTCTTAAACTTTGAAACTTTAGAACTTTTCCAGCACTATTAAAACTAGTAGAGTTTTGCTTTTCTTATTCAGGTCAACTAACATTTAATTTTATTCATCTTCTCCCTTCACAAACATGGCAATAACTGAATTGAAACTGTTAAATTCTAACCTTTTCACCAAAACTTCTACAGAAAACTTGCAGACTTGGAGATAATCTCTGTGGTGTTGTCATAGCTTGTGATATTCTATCTTTATTGCCTTAAAATGCTCAAACCTTCATCCCTAGCTGATGTGGGGCTTGATATTTAATTCATTCTCATTTTCTACAGACCAAGGACATTGATTCTCCAACAGATTCATCATTAATAAACTTGCAAAAACAAGACCTCAATATAAATCCAACCACACTGAACCTGATAGAAGAGAAAGTGGGAAGTAGCCTGCAATACATGGGCACACGAGACCACTTCTTGTGTAAAACCCCAATGGCACAGACAATAAGAGTAACAATGAACAAATGGAACCTCCTGAAACTGAGAAGCTTCTGTAAAGCAAAAGACACAGTCATTAAGACAAAGAGGCATCCTACTGAATGAAAGAAGATCTTCACTGACCCCCACATCAGACAAAAGGCTGATCTCCAAAATATACAAAGAACTCAAGAAACTAGACATTAAAATTCTAAACACCCTAATTAAAAAATGGGGTAATGATCTGAACCGAGAATTCTCAACAGAAGAAGTTCGAATGGCCAAAAAATACTTAAGGTCATGTTCAACTTCCTTAGCCATCAGGGAAATGCAAATCAAAACAACATTGAGATACCATCTTACACCTGTCAGAATGGCTAAAATCAAAAACACCAACGATTGCCTATGCTGGACAGGATGTCCAGTAAGGGAGAGTAAGGGGAACTCTCATATATTGCTGGTGGGAATACAAACTTGTGCAACCACTTTGGAAATCAGTGTGGCGGTTTCTCAGGAAAATGGGAATCAACCTACTTCAGGATCCAGCAATACCACTCTTGGGAATATACCCAAGAACAGTCCAATCATACTACAAAAGTATTGTGCAACTATGTTCATAGCAGCATTAGTTTTAATAGCCAGAACCTGGAAACAACCTAAGTGCCCCTCAATGGAAGAATGGATAAAGTGTGGAATATATATACATTAGAATAGTATTCAGAGGTAAAAAACAATGACATCTTGAATTTTGCATGCAAATGGATGGAAATAGAAAACACTATCCTGAGTGAGGTAACCCAAACCCAAAAAGACAATTATGGTATGTACTCACTCATTAGTGGACCCTAACTATAAAACAAAGGACACTAAGCTTATAGCTCACAAGCCCAGAGAAGCCAAATAGCAAGGTGAACCCAAAGAAAAACATATATAGATCCTCCTGGAAATTGGAAGCAAACAAGATTACCAGGCAAAAGTTGGAAGCACGTGGGCAGGGATAGAGGTGGGGGTAGGGAGGGTGGGGGAAGAGGAGAAGGGGAAGGAGAAGGGAAGGACTGGGGAGAGCTTGGGGGAATGGGAGGGTGGAGATGGAGGAA